>CALYDF020001453.1:0-25003 GCA_944474145.2 Dicrocoelium dendriticum
TTGGCTCAGAAGAGGGCCGTTCGTGCACGTGTACTTCAGCACGATTTCTCTTCAGATAGCTGGTACCCTTGGAATAGTGAACCGTATAATATACTTGAACCTAGCTGTATTCGTAGTAATCAGGCTGTAAATTAGCAAATATTCGATGCAGGGCGGATTCGCTGTGATCAATGAAGAATTGCAAGAGTTGTATCGCGCCGGTTTTCTGCGGAGCGGCATAATAAATTTTCCAAAATCACTCATGTTTATTATCACCGTAGGAAACGGTTTGAACTTGCTGTCAGAGAGAAGGTAAGATACAGTCCATGTATATTTTATTTGCTACCCAACGGGTTTGTATTGCACATGTGGTCTATCCAGCTCGGTCGCCGCTTACTAAGAAAATGGAGAAAAATGTGCATTTGCAATTGGTGTTTATACATTTAAATTCGATCAGATGTATCTCGCACGTTGTTTGGTAAAAGACAGTTTAGCTTAAAAACTGATTTGGTCATAAATCGCTCGTGAAGCAAGTATTACGCTGTAAAAAGCCGCATCAATCGCGACATTTATTGTGTTCCGCTTCTCCGAACCAAGCACCATCTAGAGTGACGAATTGACTCTATAAACATTCAGTAAACTATCGTCTAATTAATTATGATACTATCAGCTTTGCTACATTATTATTTACGTTGTCCGTATCAAATATATTTCTGTTGCTCAAGGCCTTACACACACATATATATACTAATATTCCGAACGTGTGCACCCAAACTTCGACATAGTAAAGCATTTACTACTGTCCTATCATTGACACGATTTGGCATTTAACTGAGTTCATTAGTGTTTAACAAGTATCGTTTATTCACTTACTATAACCCCATATTCCCCCTGAAAATGAGAAAAACATAGCGGAGTAAACCGTTATACCGTTGCCGAATTTCGATCGACAGGCAAACACGTTATAATCCGGTTAGGAAATAGAATGTGTTAACAAGATGGCAGTTTCCGGCTTCATATCCACCAGTGTGCAATTTATATTCCATAGACATTTACTGGCTGCAAAGTGGGAGAGCATGAACTTGTTGCTGAGCACTGGTGTGAATTACTTCCCGCAGGATATGTCGTTTGGACAAAATGCATGTCTGTTTATCTCATCCAGTGATACAGTACTGAATGCAACGAAGAAACAAAAAGCGTCACTTAGATGAAATGGTCGTATGACAGTTGTCGTCATATCAACAACTCGAGGTTGTCAGTTGAACAGTTTGCCATGTTACATATGGTGAGGACGGCGGTGCATAATTAGGAAGAACGACTAGGGTGTTGAAAATAGAACATATTTGGTTTGCATCAACTGTTGAGACTAAAAACCGACATTACTGTGTTGTCATTACATCGGTCCACGAGGACCTATCAAGTAGCACAGCATTGTTTTCAGATCAAATCCATAACAGCTATTTTTGTTTCTTAGTATACATTTGGCGTATGCTACGCTGTTAGTGCTTTAAGTAGTTTAGTGAACAATGGCAAGCTAAACTGCAAGCTGCCAACCAGTGCAGCCCAACAAGCAATTTTGCTTTCCAGATCACATTATTGGTCGGGATCCAACTAGGGCTGATCACAACGCTAGAGATCTAGAGAACTGGGAAGAATAAAAATGCTAACAATAACGCAATCACCATTATTAGCGAGTGCTAATGTGTTTCCATACAATTAGGCACAGCTATGGTAAGCCAGACATGCATCACTCATCCAGGAAGATGCTAGGTTCCGTTTCGTCCGATGGAGACGTATTCCTATCGGGCACCAGCCGTATCTCATCAGACTCGAGTCCCCGACATTGATATTAGGAGACAGCGACTCAAATGGTACAGCGACTTGTGGCGGCGTGCAAAGGAATTCGCAGCTCTGGGTGTTACGCCTCTTCTCTGCACTTCACAACATGCATTACAAAGGAGGATAGACCACGCTATATTGCACTTAGATATCAGGCACGACGGTCCACCGCCGTCACCCATGGCTCAGGGGCGTACGTAGCTGGCTGTCTAGAGAGAGGTCATGGGTTCCAATTCAAAGGTTTCCGACAGATGCGCTCTGCTGGCGATTCTTATTGGCACGAAACGGCCGTCTTTCTTATTTTTTTGGATGTATGGTGGATGTATGACTGCACCTATTTGCAACTGATCCTTTCAAAACCTAAGCACTCTATACATGCTTCAATGCACAGTATTTAGGAAACAGCAATGGTCCGAGCTACGCATGTACACTTGCAAAACCTTGACGTCATCGCCGCGAAACGCTGCATGTCGACGGCTAAATATATAGCATTTAAGGTTAACATCTATTGCATGATTAATCTAAACCCGTGCCTGGTAGCATACGAGTGCGTTCGCTCCCGTTCGTGTTCCGTCAGGATGGCTTGGTAAACTGATTAATAGAAACGCACGCGGCTGTTCGGAACGATGAATCCTCGTTTCTGGAGTGTGGAAAACGGTTCGCGACAATGTGGTTCTATGTGTTCGTCAGGGACGAACGTATAGATCTCTCAAGGAAATTGACACATTACAATAAATTTCCGCCAAGCTGATTTCATCTTCATGCAATGAACGTTTCTTGATTACATTCAGCACAGAAATGTCCTCTCCAAACCTATGAACAGAACGGGTTTTCCAATGCACAGCAAGAACTTCAGCACCTTGCTCATCGTCTGATCGAGGTTAATGCGGCGCATCTAATGTAATTTACTGCATGGTTGCTTCCAAATGTGTAATTGCATAATCCATTGCTTCAATATCAGACAATTGTAATAGCCGTGGCTGGGCGTGGTTGACACGAACAACAGACTAGATGAATTGGTTGTGATGTTATTATCCTCACTGCGAAAATACCACGAACAAAACAAATCACTAATTTACAGACCATATATTGAGTAATTTCAAACTTACTGCGGTCGGCTAGAGCTAGTTCTGCAATGTGCAAACGGCGTAGTTTTATTTATATGCCTTTAGCAAACATCAGAGAGGAACATACCGAGACAAATGGATTAAATACTACTTCAAACGGATGACTAAAGCGGGTTCCAAACGAGCAATACTTGTAATGCTATAATTTGTTCCCACAGTTGTTGATAGAAATGTCAATGAGAGATAGTGCATGTGTGTGTTGCTTGTTGTTTCACATAAACTATATGCGTGTTGAAATTGCATGTGGCATTCTAACTACAGAACGAGTGTTACCAATGAATCAACACTGAATCAGTAATCCTTGCGTTAATTGTTACTCACATTGTGTTGTGTGTAAGCATACACACCAGGAACTCATCGGTGCTTCATGCAATCAAATCGCTTTGCTTGTTTTGTAACGACGTATGCAATGAACCGGGAAATCTGTCACAAGTTTCAGTGTTGAGGGTAGAATATACTGCTCGATGATCAAATTGAGTTGTTAAAACAAAAGCGGATTGTTTAAAATGTTCAAAAAGATGTAACCTGCTGCTAAGCAGAAGCAATGCCACTCACCCATGAGAGTCACGGACAGCACGAAAACCAAGAGAAGAGTTTTGGTCACAACGTTGCGATCCATTTTTGGTTGGTGTTCCTAATGAGTGCGTCCCACACTGCCAAATTTATACCCATATGGCTTGTGTTCCTGATTATGGAAAGTAAGCCACGTCACCGTGTGCGTATAAAATTGAGGACGTAAATTAATCACACACATATGAGATGTATATTCCAGTTTTGCGAAACAACCAATGTGCGTTAAACGCGTCCACGAAACGACACTGAAGAATATCTTCAATTTATGTTGTATCGAAACTGTTGTTTCATTCCTCGGAAATCGCTGTAAGTGTAAATCGATCAACAAATGCGAGCACTGGCGGTCACGTAAATATATCTGTAATTTCCTCGTAGCTAACATTCAGTTTACTACCTGACACGAGTGCACGCCCGTTTCAATAATTTGGGGCAAAGCTCTGAATACTCGCTAGTGGAATTCTCAGTAAGGTCGGGTCACAGCTGTTGGGATAACTCAAGTGATTTGAGAAAAGATATTCCATCCTGCCTGATGGATTGGCCACCGTGTTGGAAAGATGAGGATTTATCATGTGGTTATTGCAGCTAAACCCGACAAGTACGGTTGGGCTAGTCGTTCTAAATTGTGAGAATGAATTTGAAACCCATCATTGGTAATTTAATTTTAAGTTCGGCTAAACACATTGGAAGTACCCTGTGCACATACGCAAAAATGCACATACGCTAAAAATGGAAGCATCATATAGGTTGAGGCATTTTGCTTAAAAATTATAATTTTGGCTGCAAATGCTGTGCTGTGACACAACGTCGACCATGTAATCAAAGCCGAGAATATATATGTTTAAATAACTTCTCGGGAAACTCATGCTAATCTATCGAATCATGTAATAATTATCCATGATCAGACTGCGCATTTTATGGGCGCATTCGATGTACAGAACTCAGCATTTCGGATTTGTCGGGTCGCCGTTGAACGCATGCAAACGCTGTTAAGGCGCGTTTATGTCGACAATATTTGCGGGGTTCTTCGGAGCTTAATATTGATATGTCACGCCAATGAACAACAATGAATTTATAAGGGTTAAGAAGCGTCTGTTTAAAAGTCCCGTTGGATACTTGGTGGGGATATCGACGTAACAATAATAATGATGAGATCATCATCCAACCGTCCTTTAACTAATCATAATGTCCTTGAAGACGACCGATTCTGAGAGAGCATTCCATGGGTGTCACACACGAATGGGAAATGATATTCTGTGCCACTCCAGGTAGCGATACCGTTCTACGCATTTCAATGAGTGGCGCTTCAGATTTGTATTATTGTTCAGTCGTAGTAAATGGCGGCACACGTGAGGTGGGTCTGGCAGAATTAAGTATACAATAATCAGGTTGCCCGTATTCTGCAATAACTTCCATTGAATACCCCTAATCGTTGCAGCCTCTCCTCGTAGGAAGGATTGCGCATTCCAATTACGTTCTCAGATGCCTGATCTTGTCGCTTCTCAAGTGCATTAAAATCGTGTTTCCACAATGGATGCCAGGTTAGAATTGCTCATTCGACTTGAGGGCGAAGATGCGCACTGAGCATTTGTCGAAATATGGAGCTGTTTATTTGTCCAAACGCCCGTCGCAACAGCCCGAGGTGTTGGTTCCCAGTCTTCGAGGTCTTTTCGAATTGCCTGCAGCAACACACATTATCTTGAACCAGGACACCCAAGTCACGTTCGAGAATTGATCGTTGAATTATATTCGTTCTGAGCCGGTATGAGTAGCTGCTCTGTTGTCGGTTAGAAAGCGCCTTTCATTTAGCTTTGAAATGCAGTAAGTTTTGGGTTGTTCATTGATACACCGTATCTAAGTCACCCTGAAGCACATGTTGGTTGGCGTTCATCTGAATCCTGCGCCAGATGTTGATATCATCGGCAAATATTGGGAAGTTTAAAGCCATAGCCTATGTAACGTCATTTTTAAACACCAAAAGCAAACGTGAACCTAGAACCGATTATTGAGGCACACCATAGTGGACTTTATGGGGTCCGATAAAGAGGTCCTAATTATGAGCAATAATTATTGTTGAAGTCGAAAGTTCGCCATCCGGACTAAATGTGGGTCGCCGATCCCAAAATGCTGCAGCTTGGATAGTAGTATTCGATGGTTTAGACGATCGAAAGCCTTGGAAAAATCCAGTTAGATCACATCAACGCCTTCTCTATCGTCAGCTGCCTTGGTCCAACTATTGCGTGCGATTAGTAAATTCGTTGTGGATGAGAACTGTTGGCGGAAATCGTGTTGCACAGGCGTGGTAATATTACAGTTTTCCAGATAGCACACCAGTGTATCGGCAACTATGGATTCCATGATCTTGGAGAGTATAGGGAGAAGGTATAATGGGCGGTAGTTGGAAGGCTTGGTTCTGCTTCCACCTTTGTGAATCCGGGTTATCATTCCAAGCTTCTACCCAGCGGAAACTTGATTATGGCCTAAGCAGCGCTGGAAAAGCTGAGCTAAAAGTGCTGCCAATTGGGTTGCTGCTGCTGCAAGTGTCTCTGGACAAATGGCCTCGACACCTAGAGAGCTGCGTTTGCGTAGAGACGTCAGCTTTCCTAACACAGCCTCTACGGTAAAATAAAGTTTAACTTGGCGAGAAAACAATATAGTTTGGAAGATCGATTGGTGGATAGACCCTCTGAAATGTCGGAGCGTATTGCATCCGCAGCACCTATGCTTTTTCCAACGCCTCACTTGTTGGTCTGTGGGCATTCCTTAGGGAAGGATATTATTTCCACAACCTTATTAGGCAATTGACACGCATGTGCAAAATTTAGGTTCAACATTTTCCTTAGACCATCCGAAAGATTGGCCACGTGCATTACAACTTCTGGTAGACGTCTCTGCATGTCTGTCTTCCATCCGGTTAATACGTGTGTTTTCATAAGCCCCGGTAAATTCACTATGGCTGAAGGACAACTGGAACTATAACTATGCTCACTATCATCACTAGCCTGCGGAGTGGAACATGAAATGGCGACATCGTAATAATCACCATATATATACATCCATAAATAAATTTATATGGATAACAATAGTTATGGGAGTCCGCCATGTAGGCTTTCTCTACAGAGAGGTCCACGTCCCGAAATGCTTCGGAAGCTTGAAAATGCATCACTGCATACATGCCGCAGCATCATATGTGTTAGCAATTAAACGGAGGTGATAAGGAACTCTACAACAAGGACTCTTGATTACAGTGCATAGATCGGTAAATTGTGGTCAATCGACGCGATGGTGCCGGTTAGGTTAAGAGATGTACATTTGTAAATTGATTCAAACACCAAGCATACATGTCACAAACGCACAAACGAACATTTCCACGGGTGAGAGACTTATCCTGTTCAAGTGGTAGGGAGCGTATGTCATATTCAGTAGGCGAGTTATCGTACACCTTATTCGTTGTATGAAAAGAGGCAGACGGTTTGTGCTATCGGATTGATTAAGTGGTCCGAAGGGAGAGAGAAATGCAGGGCCTGCATCGAGGGATCTCGAAGGTTGGAGGGTTTGGGGTAGACGAATCTCCGGCGGGATATCTAGAGACAGAGGAAGTTCACGCGGTAACTAAGAGCACGGAAGAGAGATAAGATTCTGAATATATTGTAAAGAAATCAAGGAACACAACGGGTAAAGTTGTACAACAATTCATTTATATACAAGATACAAAGCATGGAAAATCAAAAAGAAAAGGAAACTGAAGTGTGTTACAACATCAACAGCAAATTGTCACTAGTAAATGCACCGTACTTTATTAAGCTGTTGCGTAACGATTAACACTCAGATGAAATTATAATAGTATTTCAAATATCGCCATATCTACATGTGTTATTATTACGCGTCAGATGGCTCAGATTGGACGAGAGTATAAATACTGCCTGCAATCCAAACGGAAGTGTCGCGTCACCAGTTTCTGCTGTTGGCCTCTGTACTGTCGGTAAGGGGTAGGGTCAGCAGCGATATACATGGATGCAGGCTTTTAGTTTGTATCTGTTATGTAATTGTGGGATCTCTGCGAAGTCGTCGAAATTCTGACAACATACCGTGTAAACGAAGGCGCAGTTCTATCTGAGACCGAATAGTCTATGTAGTGCCTCCGTTGCTCTTATCTTAGGCTACTCCGAGAAAAGAATATCTCATTTTAACCGTACGCGCTAGTCCTAAACAGATTAGTCAATGCTAGGACAAATGTGCAAATTAATCAGCAATACTAGCTGTTGCTCAAAAGTGCCGAGAACTTGCCTCAATAGACCTCAATTTCAAGTTTGCCACATTCGCCGCTTTGGTATATTGGAGTGAATTTCCAAGGCTTTCTTGAACGATAACACCTAAGTCATGTTCACCACGCACATGTTGCAAAGCTTACTTTCCCAGAAGTTGCTACACATCGTCAGCAGGCGGCACTTTGCAGGTTTCATGGAGAGCTGGTTCTTTCCTGCCCATTCGTTAATATGAGCCAGATCGTCACATTGGAGAAGTTGTTGAGTGGCGCTTCAGGAACTTATCGATTGCGCTGATACGTGAATAACGTACCAAGTAAGAACAAATAGAGAAGCTCGAGGCAACTGGACCCAACATATATTGAACAGGCTACAGGGCGAATCTGCGAGGGCGAGCTAGGGCTTATCGCGGTTCTCACCAATGGAAAATTCAAAGCGGATGTCTAAGCAGAAAAGAAGTTACAGGTCGTCAAGTGCAAACACCAATCAATTCCAATGTTATGAAATATTGAGAGTGAAAATTTTGGCTTAGCTGGAAGGGCCTCTCCGTAGAATGATAAACGTTTTAGTCTGAGCTTTGCTCTGGAGGCTGTGATGGGAGTATACACTCGAACGAACGTGCGGTGCCCGCCCAGCAAGGAAGCCGTTAGGCTGCCGCAAGGAAAGGCGGCAGCTGATAGGACGTTCACACATTTCTCGCATGCACGCTGATTGGCCAACAGTTAGACGCATTGGAGTGAGTTTGTTTGAGACTGAATCAAAGGGAAAATGGCATGCATTCACAAAGGTCGTTAATTATAAATCCAACTAGCTGTATATACCGATACGTTTCACTCGCCCTCTGCCTGCGTTTTCGCCTGGTCCCTTTGTTTGCAGAATATACGTTTTGTCCCTGAAGGACCGACTTTTATATGGTGTCAGAGAAGGAGAAGAACATTAGTACCACCCAGACGATGATTGGAGCTGCACCGGCTATTCAAATGCCTGCCCCGCTGAACATGGATGAACGCAGTTTGGCAAGCAACTGGCGTTTGTGGAAGAGCAAATGGACGGATTTCTGCACTTTATCGCGTCTGGACAAACAACCGAATGCGTACCGCTTGGCCATGTTTCGACACGCAGCAGGATATGATGCGCGCCGCGTACTAGAGACATTGTGTTACGACAAGAGCGAAGATGCCAACAATCTGGAGACAGTTCTTGAGAAGTTCAGTGAATACTGCGAAGGGCAACCAAACGAGAAATTTCAACGCTACCTCTTCTTTTCGCGGAACAGGCGGCCAGGTGAATCCGTTGACACGTACGTCACTGAGCTAAAGATATTGGCCCGATCCTGCAGTTTCTGTAAATGCATGGCGGACAGTCTCATACGGGACCGCATTGTTCTTGGGATCAATGACGAAGGTTTGACGAAGCGACTATTATGAAAGCGCAACCTATCTCTGCAGCAATGTATCGACATCTGTAACAGTGAGTCCTCCACTGCCTATCAGTTCCAGCAGATGACAATCACAGGTGATTCAGTGTTGTGCGCTGTTTCCAGGAGCAAAACTACGAGGGCCACGACCGCGCGACAGGAGCCCTGCAACTACTGTGCAACACGACTTCCGAGGAACCGCGAACAGTGTCCGGCGTGGGGCCGCATTTGTGTCAAATGTGGGAAGCGCAATCACTTCGCCCGCTGCTGTCAGTCGACAGATGTCAGTGCACTCGTTCCAGACAAATCAACAGAGGACACCGAACAATCGATTGGTAGCGTGTCTCGGAAAGCGTCGCAGAAGTGTGTCTATGCAAGTCTTCTGATCGAGAGACGGTCTGTGCGATTCCAGTTAGACACAGGCGCGACGATCAATATTTTGCCCAGAAAGCACTGCCGCGGCGTGCAAATTCAATCGGATCAAGATTATTTGCGCATGTGGAATGGTTCCAAACTCAAGCCAAAGGGCTCAGCGACGATTGAAGTGGTCAATCCGAGAGACGGTGTTTCGCATCGTCTGCAGTTCGTGATCGTGGATGAGGATCTCACGCCGATTCTCGGCATTGATTCGATTTTATCTCTTGGCTTTGTCATTTTTAACCATGATCGTTTTGTGTACGCTTGTCAGAGTGAAGCCGATGTTAGTGACCGGTATCCGTATGTGTTTAGCCCGGGTTTAGGTGAATTTGAGGGTACCGCTCACCTGTCGTTAGATCCTTTGGTACGCCCGAATTGCGTTATCTGCTAGGAAAGTCCCATTTGCGCTACGTGACCGATTTTCCGCGGAATTGAACAAGCTGTTTATGCAGGGTGTGATTGTAAAGGTTGATGAGCCAACAGACTGGTTAGCCAGGGTCGCAAACATTACGAAGAAAAATGGCGAACTACGCGTATGTATAGACCCCAAAGTCACTGAATGAGGCCCTGCGTCCAAGGGTACCAGCTATCTGAAGAGAAATCGTGCTGAAGTACACGAGCACGAACGGCCCTCTTCTGAGCCAATTACTTAGTGGCGCACAATCTGCTGTGTCTGCATATTTCGTGTTTTCAAGGAGGTTGCTAAGGGACTAAAAGTTCTGTCATTTCATGCCTATTGCTTGACTGTGTCTCAGTTTTCTGAGTTAAACTTACCAGGAATCAAGCCGGTTTTTCCTATTGATATGCAGGTTTTAGCCCGATTGCCATCACGCTGGAGCCAGGATACTCAGGATACCTGCCTTAAAACAAATTCCAGACTTGCATTTTGTTCTCTGCAGCTCAGAATCCAGATAGCTCGAGTAACTATCCGGAAACGCTCCATTTGTCACCTTCGCGCTCCTCAGATTCATACGTGGTGTCAATGCTCTCGATACATATTGCACGGTATGCAGGGTCACCAGCAGATTGTTCCACTAGGCAGTAGCATATGCCAATGAAGCAAGGGTGAGAAAAGCAGTACGCCACGACTCGTGTTATATTCCAGTTAACTCATATGTTACCACGGTCATGTACAGCCATACCACTTTCTAACTTAGAAATTAATCGCCGCATACTTCACTCTCAAATTGCAGTTTCGTACGAAGTCGTTCTGCTGTTGGCCGAATACACTCTATTTGAACTAGAAATTCTATTCTCCTTTCTGGGTTAACACCATTCCGAAGCGTTCTGCCGTGCAGATAATTATACAATTGCATAACGTGTAGTGACCAACATCGTTAGGGCTTTTCCAGTCTTTCACTAGCTCAGACCTCAAGCCGCTGAATTGCACACCAGCGCGTATCGGCGTCTTAGAGTTAAACCCATAATGGTATACCTGAACCGTACAATATATGTTGTGGTCTTAAATGTAAGCCACTTCGCTGGTCAACAACTGCACCTGCCGCCTGAGATTAACAAATCTAGCTTGTGATTGGTATGGTTTCAAGCTAGGCGAATTGGTATACTTCCCAGCGACCATGAGTGTTAGACCCAGGACTAACGACTGCCCAGTACTTTGGTAGACACAATGCGCCGGGCTGCAGAAATGCCAATATCACAACCGACCAGTATCATCGTGCAAGTCTAGAAACCGGGAGCCACATGTCCAAATAATGAGCGTTTTGATGAAACTTAATCCCCGGAATGAGGAGCAAAGAGGGGCACGTATATAGCGCAGCAGCAATGTGTCAAAATGGGTTCTGCATTAAGCGACACCAACGAAATATGTCCGTGTTTCAAATTATGCAAACTGCCCAATGTCCCACCTGCGACTTTCAAAACAGTGTTGACATTTTTGTACAAATGTCCAAGTACTCAACCATTTGTACTTACCAACGTGTACTCTACTGTGACAATAAGTTATTTGCTAACGTTCTTTATCGTACGTTTCCGGTGCGGCTAATCGGTGCTCATAAAACCATTGTCGTCTTGCGCCGATTCCTCACGATGTAATATACTAACACACAGACGTACCATTCCCGTTAGGTTCAAAATGTTACTTAATCCATCCAAACGATCGGCCACGTGCATTGCAACTTCTGGTAGACGTCTCTGCACGTCTGTCTTCCATCCGGTTAATACGTGTGTTTTCATGTGCCCCGGTAAATTCACTATGGCTAAGGGACAACTGGAACTATAACTATGCTCACTATCATCAGTAGCCTGCGGAGTGGAACAAAAATGGCGACATCGTGATAACCGCTATATATATATACGTATTTATATGCATATATATAGAGAGAGAAATACATAAATTTATGTGGATAACAATAGCTATGGAAGTCCGCATGCAAGCTTTCTTTATAGAGAGGTCCACATTCCGAAATGCTTCGGAAGCTTGAAAATGCAACACTGCATACACGCCGCCTGCAATCCGAACGGAAGTGCCGCGTCACCAGTTGCTGATGGTGAAATAATGAAATATTGAAAGAGTGAAAATTTTGGCTTAACTGGAAGGGACTCTACCTAGAATGCTGAACGTTTTATTCTGGGCTTTGCTCTGGAGGCGGTACACTCATTTTACATAAGCCGTTGCAACAGCTTGGCTCGTGCCAATTCTCTCCAATTGCTGCTCTTCCTGACTTAAATTTACCGTTAACCCATCAGATAATTCTGACCTACTCAACATGCCTACCTGGGAAATTAAGCTACTTTGGACTACCTCTGGGTCGTAAACAGTTTCAGTGAGCTTTCTGAAGCCTATCCGGCTGCTCTTGACATTCAACATCCCTACCCCCACTCTTGACACTAGGATCTCACTGTTAACATTGGCTTAGTATTTCAATTTGCTCATCACCCCGATTTATTTCTGTATTCGGCATGCGCCTCCAACTGTAATCATTGGCGCAACGCAATTCGGATTGCAGCTTGCAAGGCATTTGCAGTCATCAGTACTTACTTGACAGCTGAGCGTCACATTAGAGAGAACAATCTGATCCTCGCATCTGCTGTTGTAGAACTACGGATTATTTTCAGTCAGTTGCGTTCTAGATCCCATCACGCTTGATGCCAGCACATTTAAGTAGCAACACATCACGCTGTATTCAGTAACTTCCGTATCTCTCGCAGTATCCGGCTCGCTCAGGAAGGCTAAGAGAATATTTGACTTTTTCTCCCAGCTACTCCGCCACTCTACACTAAATTGCTTCAGTTGCTAAGTGAGATAATTTTACATTTTTCTTGCACTGCATACACCATGGAACTTCGCTTCTTTCCTTACCCAGCGAATGCGCCCGCCAATCCCGTCCCCTCCTTGTGAGTGGAGCGGCAGTATGAACTCGTGTGCCGGATTCCTTTCAACCTACGTAGAAATGTCGAACTAAGTAAAGTTTCTCGTCTTCCTTTTTATCTTTTCAATTTAGTTCAAACTGCTGCGAGAGAATCCAAACCACTTCGTCTATGATCATTGTTGTCGAAGTTCAATAGCTTCCATCAAGTTGCACAGGGCCATCTTCGATAACACACCTCCAATCTCTCTAAGCATATTCAAACAAGTAATGTTGGCTGCACTGCACCCATCCACATTAGCAAATATTTTTATCATGCTCATATAGTTCTCAATCTCAGAAATCTATCAACAACTTCGGCAGGTCAAATGTATGTTTCGACTTACTACTTTAAAATATTTTTATTAGTCAGGAGCAATTAGGTTGCACTGAGTGATGTTTTACCAGTGGGCCAGCAGGCCGAAATCCTTGAATCACCATAATGAATATTCCCCTTTGTAGAGTGTTTTGATTTCGGATTCGATGGTACCACACCTGGCCAAATACCTCCCAACCTTAGATTGACTTCCATCTGTGGATAATAATCAGAAGTTGAATTTTCAGCGACAATGACTGCTTCTATTGAGAATACAGCATAGCTTATTGAACTACAAGAAAAGCGTAGACTTCAGCGATCGGCTTGCCAACAACCTCAGTCCTCATTACGGTGATTCCAAGTGGCAAGCTTGCTTAATTTGACTGTTGATAGCAGGGAGCGACTTTGTGCAATAACACACTACGATGTTTTTTTGAGGAAACCACATAGCATATTATTGCTGTGAGAAAGAGGTTGGTGTATGCGACCACTTCAGCGTACACTGTTTTGTAACTGCGGTGAATGTATTCTGCCATTCTGCCTATGGACCACTCATCCTTCTGGATTCGACGACGATAAACTGAAGGCCCACCAGCTGTGCATTTCATTCCACATCCACATATTGCAGTGACAATGCTCTAGACCACATCAGGTAAATTTCATACGCATCTTCATCGTGGATAATGTGACTAATCCCGCTGAATCATCTCAACGTTCTTTCTACAAAGACGGATGATTCACCGGAGGTACCTGCAAATACATTTTCCGTAGTTTTGTTCCCCTTTATTTGTGCACTAATAGTCAGCTTGTGTTAACTGAATGTTTTCCGCTGGTATCAATCCGTGCTACACTTCTGTTCTTGCTAGCTGCTAATTCCTTTAATCGCTGCCTGCATTGTTCAATAGTGAGAATTTGTCACTGTTTTTCGGTTAGTACGCTCGTCATGTTTAGTTTTCCTTTAATTATATCTGAGGGTTACAATGCACCTATCGCACGTATAATACGGTGTCTTTGCTTTTCCGATGTTTAATCGGGTTATGAGTCCATCTACTGATTTGGGATTCACGATCGTTCCTTACCAAGCAAGTTCCACTTAGCACGGGTATACCATCAATTTCGCACACACCTTCAATCTATCCATGACTGTCGTTATCACACCATTTGGCGAACTATCATTCTTACAAATGCTATTGGTCTCCTTAATGCTGCTCAAGCATTTCAGCGTTTTATGAATCAGTTCATCCGCGGATAAGAATTTGTGCTCCTCTGCACTGATGACGTCTCAGTTGAAATTCGCATCACGGCGCGCACCCGTACAATATGCGACAACTTTTCCTACGATATGGTCATTATGGGGCATATATTCCCTTTACCGAGGACCAGTTTTGCGACGATACGGTGAAGTATCTTATTCATCGTATTTATTCCGCTGGTACTACACCCCTATCTGAGGGAGTGTCAAGAATAAATGAGGAATCTTTACCGGCTTGAATTAAAAGATTACAATGATCTGTGAGCGTGGTTTGAATCTACCGGCGTTTTGCTCCGCGTTGTTCGAAACTAGAACATCCTCTTATCAATTTTATCAAAGTGGACACTAAATCATTTAACTTAAGAGAATTGGTTAAGAACGCATTTATTGATCCTAAACAACCATCAGCAACGGCTGCTCTCGCGTATTGGACCACAATTCCCGAGCTTCGGAGGGAGACGTAGGTTGTGTGTTACAGCAAGGACGAAGAGGTACACTGTATCTAATAGCCTTGTTCGCGAAAAACAGCAGACTACAGAGTGGCGTTGTATTACGTTCGGTAGATAATGTTTTTATAATTGCCTCAATGTGCTTCATTTCTTATATTATTTGGAAGTACGTACGTATGGTTTTCACCGTTCATAAACAGTTAATGTATGCAGTAACTTCCATTTATGTTTGTCTTTCCTTTAGTGTAAGTAGGTAATTTGATTCCCTTCCTAAATTTATCTCTGACGGTGCGAATAACACATTAGCAGTTGTATTATCCCGCGCGGAATTTAACGCCGTACTTGTGGATACACTCACAGATCACTAGAAGTTAACCGTAACACAGCGCCAAGACAAGGAGTTTTTGCACAACTGTGAAATTAATCTACAACTAAAGCCCATTCTATTCCCTGAGTTTGGTTATTCTATTAGGTGACGCTTCCCCAAGAAAATCACGACCCCATCTTACTGACGAGCACTATCCTCTGCAGTCTAGTTTCCGTTTCCCATCCGCCGAGAATCTAATGGTGGTTGAATTACTGATTTTAAGCGAGTAGCAGGATTGTTTCACGAATTTCCCGCGCTCGTATGCATTTGCTTTCAGAAGATCAAAAATGCAAACTCGCTGCACCTAGCACAAACCCCTTCTTTCATCACACATATATTGGTATTATTCTCGGAGAGTATATGTTTGCATTGCATCGCTCAAACGGCGTTTTCCTACAGTTCAAAATTTGCTAGGCTTTAGAGTTTATTCTTGATAATTTTACCATAC
The DNA here is from genome assembly GCA_944474145.2 of Dicrocoelium dendriticum. Taxonomy (NCBI): domain Eukaryota; kingdom Metazoa; phylum Platyhelminthes; class Trematoda; order Plagiorchiida; family Dicrocoeliidae; genus Dicrocoelium; species Dicrocoelium dendriticum. The sequence goes on from CALYDF020001453.1 coordinate 15,812, forward strand.
TCGAATCACCCATAGCACGTTCATCGTGTTTTCAGCGCATATAAGTTTGCTGGATGAACAATAGCCAGCGTGGAACTGGTACGAGTTTATCACCTCACCGAACTTGATAGCTGTATGTGAAGCGACGGTCCTGGTGTGCCGTAATTGGTTCCATTAACACAAAGCGAATCCATTGCGCCCCGGATGCCGATGCGGTTTGTACTATTCCCTGAATGCATGAGGAGGGTGTATTTCCTACCTGACCTACTCAACCAAAACCTTTTCAGGATTCTAGCTGCCAATTTAGAGTGGCGTTTGCGTCAGCACTAAGCAGACTCACCTGAAAGTAATAGCCAGTACTGAACTGTCATTTCGCCACATCAGTAGACAAAACAATCTGCTCCATTGCTTCGGACATGTGCTATATTCTGCTCTCACTTGTCGAGTAAAACATTGTTTTGTTTACTGGAGTCAAAAATAGGTATAGTGCTTGAAGAGCACTCTGTTGTGTAAATGAGAGAAATCAAGTCTCTGATTAATGGTTTTGGGATTACTTGTACGCTCCAATCTTATCTTGGTGGTTCACAAGTCCCAATTTACCATCTTTAACACAAGATCTTACAGCATAGGTATTGTGACCGCCACTAGAAATGTGTCTGCTTGCATAGTCTTGCAGATGTACCTTTTCGTATCTTTCAAAATGCCTCAAGCCAATATGCGTAATTATGCTTATTGCGTTGCCTGAACAACTCGACATTTTGCCACGTCGAATTGTAAGATGTTCCGAACTGACCAGTAAGAAGTCTTGTTACGGTGGCACTGGAGCCTTTCTTGGTCAACCGGACAGCTGATTGCCCGCCGCTCTACAAGAGTTTGTCTCCAGTAACCCGCTGTTTGGCCATATCAAAACTCTCACTCGATTCAGAGAAAAATATAAGCCTTCGATACTGGATCGGATATTCAGCAATGAAGTTATAATGATCGAGAGGTTAATTCTCGACGTCCCCTTGTGCCGCTGCGTCACGCAGTAATACTCTTCGAATGCACTTGCTATGCAGAATATCCCGTGGAAATTGCCGACACAGCAAAATGTTTATACGCCACGGCATATTAGCTCGACTAGGCAAAACAGCAAATTGGACCTTTCTGGCAGGCGAGACACCAGCTAGTGCATGGGAACATTTCATCAGCCAGTTTAACTCTCTGGTTGCCGAGGCATCAGCGACTAGTACCTACCACCCGAGAAACGTAGGCTTGTTTCTAACAAGCATGAAAAGGAAGTGTATAGCGGTGGGAAACTCAGTCTCGCGTACCCATGAACTCTCCCCTTGTACCAAGACCTGAGTGGTCTGTGCGTCCCAACGTAATACCTGTACTCAGCTTGTTCGCAAGGATATAATAGCCTACCAGCAGAAGCTGGCGATATATATGTCCTCAAACCACAAGCACCTGTATCAATACGTGAACAGTCTGCGAAAGGTGAAACGAGGGATTCCTCCTCTTCAAAGACAGACGGACCCACATGGACATTGAAGTATTTGGAAAATACCCTGCGCCTACAATTGTATGCAATATTTCCATGGGATCACTGGCCACATAATCCTATGAACATGGTTGTTTCACCCTGAAAACTCACTCACATATCCTTCAATGCAGAAGCTGCAATAATAAACTGTTGATTATGCGCAAGTCCAGCTCTCCTGAAGTTGAGAATATTCACACCAAATTGTTAGTTGTAGGGGAGAGTATTGCTGAGCCTTCGGTTCTATTCCTTCAACAATGTTTAGACGAACCGTAAGTGCCCAACATGTGGAAACGGGGGAGGATTGCTACTATTCATAATGGAGATAGTCGTTCCAATTCAGCCAATTACCGTCCCAAAGTCTTACTAACGGTTCTTTCAAAGTTCATGGAGGCTATTATTTTGATGTGCTAAGGGCCTACTTGGAAGGATCTAACTACCTCGCACTGGAACAGAATGGATTCTGACGAAATTGATCATGCACTACAAATTTACTATGAACACGATTCAGCTGGACTGAATTAGTAGACTCTGGCACCGGATTTGATGTAGTCTTTCTCGACTTCTCAAAGACGTACGACCGGTTAGATCATGACATTCTGCTCTTCAAACTCCAGACCTTCGATATTGGTTATTCTGTTCTAGGATGGATCAGAAGCTTTACCTTCACGGACGCCTGGAAGTGCGTAAGCGTCATCAGCTGTCAGATCCCATCCGAGTGGAATGCGGAGTAGCACAGGGATCGGTACGGAGACCGCGATTATTGTTGACCAATATTAAATCTCACTCGCCTTATGACCTGAAACAGTTTTATCTACCGATAATATCAAGGTATGCAGGTTGATCATTACACCGAATCGTACCACAGTAATTCAAGCTGATCTGGATAGGGTATACGCGTGGCCAATCTAGAATCGACTTCGAAGCAATGTGGACAAATATAGAGTGCTGCACCTACGGCACAAGTTGGTGCACTCTTACGAACTCTGTAATCAGCAGCTACAATCTGCTATTGGCCAGTAGGATCTGGAAGTTTTGTCCAGGTCAACATTTGATGCTCGAATCAACCTCCTTGGAAACACCAAATATGCAGACGCAGCAGATTGTGCGCCACTAAGTAATGGGCTCAGAAGAGGGCCGTTCGTGGACGTGTACATAAGCACGATTCCTCTTCAGATAGCTATTACCTTCGGTATAGTGATGTAGACTTTCTCGACTTCCGAAAGACGTACGACAGGTTACACCATGACATTCTGCTCTTCAAACTCTAGACCTATGATATTGCTGATTCTCCTAGGATGGATGGTATGACTTTATGTTGGTTAAGCCAACCTCTAACGATCTGGTCACTCTTTTAGTCAACTCAAGTCAGTATAAACTTTATGTACGCAAAAGGGTGCATCGTTAACATTTTACATTCTCCGCTGTAAATTCGGGAAATATGCTAAGTTTACAAATGGGTAGGAAAAGGAGGATACACTTTGATAGATCGATGGAAAAAGGAGTTCAAAAAGCTGGGCTAAATTTTCGGAATTTGCATCCACTGAAAACAGAAAAGGCTTCATAAAAGATTTCCTCATAATTCATTTCAATTGACCTAGAATATACTGTCCAAAGACCTTGCGCGATATATCGTGGGTATATTCAATGTTGGATAAAGTAAAGCGTTTGGCAGGCTACCAGATGGCGTACACGATGAACGGGTGTTCATAAACAACGGAGTTAATCAGTCGAACAGTACGAAAAGAAGATACAATAAGGGGAAACAACAGATTACTATAAGCGAACACTAACAAAGGCAACCAAAATAAACAGTCGTGGGTAAGTTACTTTAAACCGCTCATTTTTGTTTCGCTTTTGTTACACTACGCTCTACTTTATGAAGACACTCCCCTGTGCCTCATATCAACAAAGGGGACAGCAAGCAGGTGGTCCAGGACCATGTGCAGTGGGAGGTTATCCATTTAAGCGACAACGTGAGACACCACGGAGTGGATGGGTAATAGCAAAAGACAGTGGTTTGAAGCTCGCGGCCTTAGTGTTCGCAGTGCTGATTGTCTCCTCAAAAGGATCTGTACAGATTTCTACAGGATCCAAGGTGGAAAATGGTATACGGCGCTTAATATTACCAGGCTTATTACAGAGACTATTCGCAGAAAGATGTGATAACCTACGATGAAAATAGAAGAGAGTGCAGTGATTTGGGAGATTACTAAAAGCTGTTCCATCCTCCGGCTCAAACCCACAGGTCCTTGCGGCAAGAGTGCATGAGATCGATGACTCAATGAAACATGAAACATTTACGTAGAAGTGAAAGAATGAGTTGAACGATATTTTACCATCGTCAAACAACCTACTGGTCTCGCAATCTGCAACAGTAGCACTACCTTGACAAGGGCGAGGAGATTTGGGATCAAGGGGAACGGACCAGTCGCACGTGGTACTTAATTCCTCCAGTACGACATAAGCTGCGCGAACACGTGGAGCCAGAGGTTGTTGCGCAGCTTAAGGAATAATAATAACAGAACAAGCACATGCAGAAGAAGAAGGCCAGAAAGCAACAAATTCAAAGGCATGAAGCTCTTCTTGCTCAGCGGCGTAAAGGAGTAAGGCAGATAGACTGGATTGTGAAGCCTTGTAGTTCTCGCGGTCAGACGATAATGGTTGAAGTGTCACTGGTTCCAGACGTGAGGCAAAACAATCTGCCACAGCGACAGCGGTGTTGACAATGTCCACAAAGTTTGCGGAATGCTACAGTAAATTGCGAACCTCATACTATGCAGCTATCGTAGCGAGGTCCGCTTGTTGCATTATCCCTTCAGACGAGCTAGAAGAGCAGTGGAATGTACTGGCGACACGAGTTTTAGATTCCGCTCCCATTCCTGCGGTTTCAAACAGGTGTTATCTTCCTGTTCTGCGACACCACTTTGAATCACCCTCGGATATTTTGCTTCTACCACTGAAAACCGCATGTCAAACTCCAGTGGATGCAGGTGACAGTGTCATAGGGATGGGAAACATACGCCTTATAGTTTAACCAAACTGTGGAATGTACCAATTTCGCTATAATTGTCAAGTGCATACCAATCCTGAGGTAGAAATGAATAAGCTAGTAGAATCATTTTATCTTCGATTTACCTTTTTCTATGATAGCGCTCTTTTTGTTCAAATAAGTATATACGGATGACTGCATAGGATTAAAATTAAGAGAAAGAACAGATCAAATATCTTCATGTTGCAACTTCTATATGGGCATAGGAAATAAAACATAGACTTCGATTTACGAAAATGTAAATGCCGGATGGAAGCAAATACCGGAAACTACCAAAGCATTGATTGAAGCTGAAACAGTGAATCTAAGATATATTGGTGCTTTCGTTGTGACACAGGCGCATTTTACATTCTCATGCGAAGAGACCAGATAACGAGAGATTGAATATTGGCAATAAAGAAGGTTAAAGCTTACTTTCGGCAGCCTAAATTTCTGTTGAGTAAATGTTCCTTCCAAAGTCATAAGGTCCTTCATTGAGCAAAGAATTTGGAAGTGCGCAAAACGACATTAAACAAGGACACCATGAGGTTTCAATTACACCAATGCAAGCGTGTTGTCACGAGGGCAATGTGCTTTGCTTTGCCAACAGTGAAAGGGGACTGAAGATGTCGTGGATGTGAAACGACTATCCGATTCAGTGAATTCTGTTAATGCTTGTAGGACATTGTGCTTTTCCACAACTAATGTGTTTATCCGCACTTCGACGTTTAGTATAGCTCTTTCTTTATTCACTGTCAACTCTCTTTTTATTTGAGTATGGAAAGCACACTTGCAATCGCACGTTCAGGAAGTCTGCGTTAGCAAGGCCAGTGAGAATGATGTTTGCTCTGAAACTAGATCGTGTTTGCATTGTTAACGTGATACGTCTATTCCTATAATTGTATAAGGTTAGTTTGTAGTACCACTTCGATGTCTGAGGTAAAGCTGCCTTTATGAATCAATATAAACTTACATCTCAGGTTCAGTTTTTCTTCTGAACCAAATATATATATATATATGTATGTATGTATGTATTTGTATCAATTATGTCCTAATGCCTTTCTTTCTCCTATAAATGTCTAGTGTCTAGTGAGCCATGAGCGAGGCCACTCGGGACCACTACAGAAGCGACGACGGGTCCTGCACAGAAGTATTCAAAACCGGCGCAGCGTTTGTGGATACGCTGCATTCTTTTTACTAACCGCGTGCTTGCATGCTAAGTCTGTTTATTTCAGGTGGTGGGTTTACAATTTTGTCTTAATGCTTTTCTTTCTCATATAAATGTCTACCTGTACTCTATTCCATTAACTTGCACACCTCGCTTAAGCCAATTGTATTCGATTTCCATAACATTTTGTGTTCGTGGCATTTCCGTATAGTATACTTTCTCACCTCGGGAACTTATCTAGGATTTGTTTGTGAACAACTTATTTCATATGATCATTAACGTAAGGTTTATGTCACTGTTTTCTTATGCATCAATCGAGTTATTTTCTTTGTCTCTCTCTCTCTCTCAAGTGATTGGCTGTTGTTTGATGTCCCAGGTGTGGCTTCGCTTGATGTGTATGTTGACAAGGTGCCTACCTGTCTATTACCCGCTACCTCGTCCATACTGGCTCCAGGAGACAGTTGGTCGTTGCTGGAGGGGACAGGGTGCACGGTCCTTGTGGCCGTGTTAGGCTCGAAGAGTGGTTCCATGCACTCAGTGTGGAGCAGACTACGGTCCAGCCACCGCCTTGGGTGCGGTTGATTCCACAAATAGAGCGTGTTTGTGTTTACCTGTGAAGGAGTGTGGGCCGGCTCCGTTGATGAAACGTGGCTCACATCCACATGCCTCCCGGTCTTATTCCTTCGGGTTTACACTGGATATGGGGTGTGTGGTTGGAGCTGTGGGTGTTGCAGCGCAAGCCACCCGTGGACCCTCTGTAGGCGCAGGCGTCCTGTGGCTTGCCATAGTGACAGGCAAATCCGAAACCGGATGCCGCCAACCATGTGTATCATGGAACCACGACAATGTAAGTTGTCTACTTTTGCGGCAGTTGAGAAATAGATGCATCCGTGTTTTCTGCAATCTCTTCACATGACCAGGTTGGCACAAGACTAATTCGACCGCAAGGTATCCTTGATACATCAGACTCCTCCTTTCAGAAGCGATACCAGCGATCGCGGATGGCACACTATCTCTAAGCACATGGTTATTCATTATGTACTCCTTCCCAATGCTCCCACTCATATTTACCGCTTTGATAATCGGCGATTACTATGACTCACACAACAATGACGCGAACAATGCTTCCATCACTTATGCTATGTTTTCCTTACTTTTGACTAACGCCAGATGGATTATCGACAAACGGTACTTCCTAAGCATGCTTGCACATTTAAACGAGTGGCAAACATTCCTTTTTACTATATTTGGTGCTTTGCTGATACATTACACTCTACTCTAATTACTCCCATGCACACCTTTTTCGTACTGATCGCTGTAACAGAAATGACAGAAGATGCTTCATGAAACTCCATCACGCATGTGCAGTGGAACGGCTTGAACATCCACAGCTGGCATTTGGTCCTGATTCTCTCCGGTTCTCCGTCTCAATAGCATTGGTTTACTTGCATATATCCGCCAACCACCAAATTCATCATTCAAGGAGGTTGTCCGTATCATCGGAATTGCTACACAAACAAGGAATTACGTTAGTTATTTCAACATACCGACGATACACCAGTCTTTCCAGACCTCATCGTCTAGACATAGAGTCTTCCTTTATTCCGTCAGAGTTGGTGGTTGGCATCAGTAGGTTACCCTGCCATCTAAGTTGATGAACACGTTAGAAGTGATGTTTACATTGTGTATGACAACCTACCGGCAGGCGCTTTAGAGAACCTACCTGGTAGCGACCGCATCATGAAACTCTTAGCATTCACGGTTAAAGTGACAACCAAACAACTACCTCTTTCCTACTACACCATTCAAAGGATTAAATGGGAACCATTGCGTTAAATAATCCGGTGCTTTGATTTGGAAACCTTCTTTCCCTCCAACAGTGAACGCACAGCGGTGGAGCACTTCTGTCATTAGTTGCAGCAAGCCATAACCCTCCTTGGTGCGCGAGCAAAAGCAATCGGTGACGTTTAAAAGGTTGCAGCGAAACGTTTGATCAGTCAGAAATTCTACAAATCGATAACACCCTTAAAAAGCACAGGACGTTTTTCTGTGGTCTCACGGATGCGTCGATTGATCTCTGGAATCTAGTACTTTTAATTGATGGGAGAACACACAAAGATCAAGCGACCGTGCGAATGACAAGTAAAGCAAATGAGCTAATCATATTTCTCCGTCGAAGAACGAACGAACTCCTTTTATTGATCACCGGATTGTTTACCTTGATTAACGCTCGTACACATTCTGGTGGCTGGAGTACTTGCACTACCTATCAGACTCCGTCGACTCAACATACGCGATATTAATCTATGCTTGGACATGCAGAATACATTCGATCGGGTACCTCACAAACGGTGACCGATTCAGACAGCTTTCTTTGCAATCCGAAACATATTAATACGTTAGCTGTGATGAACGTTCGCGCTTGGATAGTCACCATAGTAGAACATTGCTCTTCACCGCGTCTAATTACCAGCGGGTAAAACAAGGATGTGTGCTCTGCACATTAATTTCCTACTTTATATCAATGATATCGGTTTGATTAGCAAACGTGACGTGCCGCTCTTATTTGTCGATGATATAAAGTTGTCTACAAGTACCGACCAGTTGAGCTCACGAATGTACTATTACGCATTCAAGAACACACTCTTTCGCTGAGACATGGTGCGACAAGTGGAACGTGACGTTCTAAGCATCAAAGTCAATATCATATGTCGCGGTTGTTTGATACCCGAAGTGTCCATCACACGCAACAGGGAACGGACCTTTGCACAACGGTCTAACCGTGACCTTAGAATCAGATATTCTTTTACCTTCAACTGCTCTGAACAGATTGATTATCATGTAGCACGAGCCCAACAACCATTGGCTAACATATTTCACCACATGCATACAATCACCATTACTGGTGAACTATTTAAGTTCTTTAACCGTCCCATCCTGGAGTATCGCTGCATAATCTGTGGCGTTATGAGAAACTCAGACAGAAAGTCGATAGAAAATCTTCAACGGTCATTTACTAAGCACGTATTGCAAAATTATCCTACCATGCCAGCAAATTTATCTCGATTTGCTTCCTCTGCAAATACTACAAGATAACTTGAAACTGCTGTATAATCTGATTTATTGCAATACCCATTGCAATCCATCCACTTTAATATTGCAGCACAGTTAAACGCGGGACTCAGGTAACAAGGATCTTGCTATGATTGTACAACGATGCAGGCCAAACTTGCGGTATAAATTTCGTCTGACCATATATGCTTCACTGTGGAATCGGCTGCCATTCATCATCAGGTCGTGTGAGACTGCGCAAACCTTTCGCAGTAAGTTGGGAAACTACCTCTACCTGGACAACATCAGGTCGCCTTTTTCGTGGGGAAATACATTTGAACATTCTTTCAATAAAAGCCCAGATAACGTCTAATGGGTGTAATACCATTTCACTCAATGTAATTGGTCCTTAGTGTCTACAACATACTCAAACTAAAACTT
>CALYDF020001454.1:0-25109 GCA_944474145.2 Dicrocoelium dendriticum
GCATTTGAATTGATCTGCCGTAATGGATTTGATGTCGAATTTTTCACACTCGCGATTGACGATGCCAGCATAAGTGACGTAGTCATCAGCGTCTGCCTTGGTGATCTTCAGGCATTGATATCGTGTGTTGAAGATGGATGACTGCTCTCCAAATATTTGGCCCAAGCATTTGACAGTCTCCTCAAAAGTGCAGTCTCGAGCGTTCTTAGGCAAAATAAAGTTGACATACCTGGAGTGCTCTGCTGTTCCAAGTTTCCTTCACAGCAATCGGACTTCTAATCGTCATCATTGTCTCCAAGTTCAACGCGGAATACATCTTCATAACGCTTGAACCAAGATTCAAAAGTTAGGCCAGCATTTAGGTCGTACGAAAATTCGGTAATGCTGTTAGTGATGGCGTCTACCGATGCGGACGGCTTGGCGTTTGTAGACAGTGAACCGGTCTGGATTGAGAGTTGGCGCGTAAGAGTTTCAATCAGCCTGAAATGAGATGCCTCAAATTGTGCTTGTTGCTGCAGTAGAATGGCCTTGAGCTCGTCAGCCGATATGGACATATTGATTAGGGTTCAAACCGTCGCCAGTTGAAGTGTTCGTCCCTTGCCTAAATGGACGCTTGATTCCCAATCAAACCCGAAGTCGCTGGCCCCCCACAGGACAGAGAGAAGACGAATCGGACGAGCAGGGCAACAGGAATGAATTAGCAAATCACATCGTTCATTATAAAGGTAAATTGGAAAGTTCGTGAACAATATATTTAAAGCGACCGTGGAAAGCTCTGGAAAGGTTAACTTACAGCCAATAAAAGAACTTCAACCTAGCGTTCATTGGCCGCTTCTCCTGGTTGGCTCTCTGTTCGCCCCAATCCGGGCGGATGGGTTTGGATAGCCGGCCGAGGCGATGGGGTCCTGGCTTGTTCGACTCGTGTATTCCTTCCTAACAACTAGTAAAATACAAATTGCATACACGGCTCTGCATAATTAAAACGTACACTTTATTGCCATTACTTTTTAAAAAATTACAACCCCAAGGAGACCTAAGTTTTTTAAAAGACAGAGAGCTTAATGTGCCATTAGCTTTTGCAGGAAACGAAAAAAATATACCGAAATAAAAGAGAGTAAAATTTCAACCCAACAGCACAGCAAATTAACGTAAGTAGAAAATCAAAATAGTTTCGAAAAATATTCAGTTTTTTCAAATACCAGGCAACTTAACGTAAGGAGTGAAAAAATTTGAAAAAGGTATAATAGAAAATGTTACTTAAGGAGAACCAAACAGTCGCTACTTTTAAGCCTTTTGAATTTTGGAAATTTTATCTAATTTCTGAATAAACCATAAAAATAATTTAAAATTTATATGTAAAATAAATTCTTAAAACAACCTAGAAAAAGTTCTAAACAACACGAATCAAATGCCTTTGCACACCGCTTAACTACCAGTAAAACAAGCATTACATTTGGTTGTGGTTATATAATCATATCATAACATGTTATGTTACATTTTCAATATCAAATAAAATTTCATCTAAAAAGAAACAAAAGTCACAAATGTCCATGCAGTTTAAAGAAACCAAAAATAAGGTTAAAAAAATATAATTGTATTATAAGAGCATAGCAAATTAACGTGAGTGCAAAATCAACAACTTACGAAAATAAATTACTTTTTTCAAAAACTAAGGAACCTAACGCTTAGAATATTTTAGAAAAGTAATGGTGGTTTTCAACTCCTAAAAGCTGAACGTTGCCTACCTAATAAACATTTTAATTTTTGAGAAATTTACATTCATTTTACAAGATTCATCTATAAGTATATGAAGTTGTTAACTAAAATGAATTCAAAAAATTACGAAGGAAATTTCCAAAACCACACCAACCAGATGCTTTTACCCGCAACTTGAATACCATTAATAGAAAAATTACACTTAGAGTTCCGTTATATTGTAATAACATAATATATTTCTTTGACAATTTTTAACCAATAATTTTGCAATCACAGGACGACCTACTTAAACCAAAAACCGAAAGTTTTAATACCACTAAAATTAGGGGGAACCGAAAAATTTTAAAGAGTGATAAAGCAGCATAATAAAATTTCAGCATCAAAGAATTTAACGAAAATAAAATTTCACAAACAGTAATAATAAAAGTTCATTTATTTCAAACTCTTGGCAACTTAACTTAACTAGCATTGGATATTTTAGAAAAGAATACAAGAACTGTTACTCTAAATATAACTGAAATATAGCTACTGAATAAACAAATAAATTTTGGCAATTTTACTAAATTTTTACCAAGTTTAGATTAAGCGGTAGTATTCTTTCTGAAAGTAGATTCTAATGCAAATTGGAAACTTTCTAAACCATACAAATAAGATGTTTTTGCTTTAAATTAAAAACCATTAAAATACACATTTTTTGTGGTTCTTTGTAATTAAAACAATTCCTATTTTCTACCATATAATTTCAAAAAATTACAATTGTAGGAGACCTAAGATTTTCACAAGACAGAGAGGTCAAGGTACCACAAGCTGTAGTTAAATCCGAAGAGAGAAAAAAACGAAATAAAAGGAGTATAGTTGCAACCTAACGGCATAGCAAATTAACGTAACTAACAATCAAAAATTTTTCGAAAATTATCACCTTTTTCAAAAATCTGGCAACTTATTATGGTGTAAAGTAAATTTTCAAATGCCGTAGGAGAAAATGGTACTTAAGAAACATCGAACGGTTGCTAACTTTTAAACATTATAAATTTTGTCAACTTTTCATAATATTCACAACATTCAACTAAAATGTTTTAAAATATATACTTAAAATATAATCCAAAACAACGAGAAATTTCTAAACCACACGAATCATATGTTTATGCCCACAACCTAAATACCATTAAAACAAACTTTACGTTAGATTGTCGTTATATCTTATAACGTTATATGATTTATTGCGAAATTAATGCCAAATAAAAGTGCAACCAAAACGAAATGAAACTTACCAAAAGCCATACAGCTTAAAGTAACTTAAAGTAAGGGTAAAAAATTATAATTTGTACATAACAGCATAGCAAATTAACGTGGATGCAAAATCCACAATTAACGAAAACAAATTACTTTTTTCCAAAAATTAAGCGTCTGAACGTATGTAGCTACAGAATGAACATTTTAATTTTGGCAACTTTACTGCGCTTATATAAAATGTAATTAAAGACTTATATTGCTTTCGAAAATTAGAATTTAAAGCACACTTTCTTAAACACACTTTCTTAAACACACCTATTGAACTTTTCGCCTTTAACTTAAAAAACTATAAAATTCACATTGCGTAAATGGTTTTTGTATAATTAAGTCATACACTATTTTCGCCATATTTATAAAAAATTACAATTACAAGGAGACCTAAGATTTTCATAAGACTGAGAGTTTAAGGTACCTTAGCTTTAGGAGAAACCGAAAAAATAAAAAACCAAAATAAATGACAGTACTATCTTCAATCTAAAAGCATAGCAAATTATATTAACTAGAAAATCAAAGCAGTTTCGAAAATTAATCACCTAATTTAAAATCTGGGCTACAGCGTTAGGATTGAGGCAATTTTGAGGAAAGTATACGAGAAAATGCTGCTTATGGAATACCTAAAATTGAAACTTTTATATATTTTGAACCTTTTAAACATTTTAAATTTTGGCAACTTTATATAAAAACTACAGAATTCAACTAAATTTTTAAAAATTCATACCAGAAATAAGTTTCAAAACGACTTAAAAAATTCCTAAACCCTACGAATCATATGTTTTCGCCAAAAACTTAAATACCATTGAAATAAACTTTACATTAGGTTTTCATTATATAATCATAAAGTAACAAATTAATTTGCCATTATAATATGAAATGAAATTGCAACCAAAAAGGAACAGAAGTCCCGAAAAACTATGCGGTTTAATAAACCTACAATAAAAGCGGTAGAAGATTATGGTATTATAACAGCATAGCAAATTACCGTTAATGCAAAATCAAACATTTAAGAAAATAATTTTTTTTAAAACTAAAGAACTTAACTTAAGGAGCTTAGAAAATTTCAGAAAAGTAGTCGATATATCAAAACTAATAAAATTGAAGGTTACCTACATATTGAACATTTTAGAATTTAGCAATTCTACTATCCTTTTACGGAACTTATCTTAAAAAATGTAAAGTACTTGCCTCATATAATTAAAAAATATACTAAGGAAAATTCCAAAACCACATCAACCAGATGCGTTTGCGCCTATTCTAATAACCTTAAATTTATATTACAAGTAGAGTTTGCTTATACTGTTTAGCGTACCATAATTTTTTGCCATTTTTGAGCTAAATAAAGTTGCATTCAAAAGGAACGAAAACCACAACAAAATATATATTTTATGGCCTTTAAAGTAAAGGAGGGACAAAAGGTAGTATAACAATGAACAGAAAGATAATTATTTCATCACTAGATAGGAAAAATTACCGGAAATATAAAGCCAAAAAATGTAAGTTAAAATTAAGTTTTTTAAAAACTTTGGAACATCAAGTAACTAGTTTAGGAAATTTTAAAAAAAGTTTACGAGATTATTTGACCTATATGAAAACTGACATTTAGCTACCAATTGTTTCTGGCAATTGTACTAAAGTTTCACATAATTCAACGGGATATTTGAAGTTATTACCTTAAACAAGTTCCAAAACCACCTAGAATAATTCCAAAACCACACCAACCAGATGTGTTTGCAACGAACTTGCATACTGTTAAAAGAATCATTACATTTAGTTTTTCCTTTCATTGTTATAACGTAACATATATCATGGCCTATTTTTCTATCAAATAAATTTGCTATCACAGAAAGACCTATAATCAACAAAAAACCTAAAAATAAAAGACCACTAAAATTAGCGAGGAAGCGACCGAAAGTATAAAGAGAGATTAAGAGGCATAAGAGATTTCAACACCAGAGAAATAATTTAACGTAAATAGAAAATCACACACAGTAGCGATGAAAGTTCATTTATTTCAAACACTTGGCTACTTAACGTAACGAGCATAGAATTTTTTAGAAAAAAATACGAGAATTGATACTCTAAATGCAAATGAATATAACTACAGAATGAAAATTAAAATTTTCGCAATTTTACTAAACTTTTACAAAATTAAAATAAAATGTTGGAATGATTTCTTAAAGTAGATTCTAACGCAAATTAGGAACACAATATACCACACTAAAATTGTTAGTTACCGCCCCCCTTAAACTTACGTAACAATAAACTTCACATTGCTTATATGGTTTTTGTATAAATAAAGCATACATTAATTTTGCCATATTTTTTCAAAAAAATTAAAATTACTAAAACACCTAAGATTTTCCCAAGACCGAAAGCTTAAGGTACACTTTGCTTTAGAAGGAACCGAAGAAAGATAAAACCGAAAAAAGACAGTAAAAATTTCAAACTAACAGCACAGCAAATCAACGTAACTAGAAAATCAAAATACTTTGGAAAATAATCACCATTTTTAAACCTAAGCAAATTACCGCAAGGAATAAAGAAAAATTTGAGGATAGTATACGAGAAATTGTTACTTAGAAAACACCGAGCTGTCGCTACCTTTTTTTCTTTTGTAAATTTTGTGAATTTTACTAATTTCTACAGAAATCATCTAAAATAATTTAAAATTTACACCTGATATAAATTCAAAAACAACCTAAGAATATACCTAAACCCCACGGACAATGTGCTTTTGCATACAACATAAATACTATTGAAATAAAATTTACATTAAATTGTCGTTATATAATACCACACAACGTATTATGTTATCATTTTAATACGAAATAAAGAAGTAACCAAAAATGAACGAATGTCACCAAAAACCGTGCAGTTTAAAGAAACCTAACATAAGGGTGGACAAAGATAATTTCAAAATGAGAGTATAGAGAATGAACATAAATGCAAAATCAACAATTTACGAAAATAATTTACTTTTTTAGAATTCAGCAAATTAACGTAAGAGCTTAGAAAATTTTAGGAAATTAATCGGGATGTTTCTTACCTAAAAGCTGAGGGTTGCCTACCTATTGAACTTTTTAATTTTTAGCAATTTTACAAAATGTTTACAGAAATCTACGAAAGATAGGTAAAACTTACCTTAAACAAGTTCCAAAAATCCTACGAATATTCCTAAATCACACCAACCAGTTGTGTTTGCCACAACTGGAATGCCATTAAAAGAAACAATACATTTAGAGTTCCCTTATATTCTTATAACTTTTATATTAATTTGTGCCATTAATATACAATGTAAATTTGCAAACACAGAACGACCTAAAATAACCAAAATACCTAAGTTTAAAAAAAATAAATTTGGGAAGAACTGAACAAATGTTTAATTAGCGATATATAAGCATTAAATTTCAACATTAGGCGATAGAATTTAACGTAAATAAAAAACCACAAATAGTAATTATAAGAGTTCATTTATTTCAAGCACTATGCAACAGCGTAGCACGCATAGAAAATGTTAGCAAATT
Source organism: Dicrocoelium dendriticum (assembly GCA_944474145.2). Classification (NCBI taxonomy): domain Eukaryota; kingdom Metazoa; phylum Platyhelminthes; class Trematoda; order Plagiorchiida; family Dicrocoeliidae; genus Dicrocoelium; species Dicrocoelium dendriticum. The sequence goes on from CALYDF020001454.1 coordinate 6,531, forward strand.
ATACGAAAATTGTTATCCTAAAATTCATGTAATGTATCTCCCAAATGGACATTTCAATCCTTTGCAATTTTTAATTTATCTTTACAAACATAATTTAAAATATTTAAACTACTTGCCTAAAATAAATTCCAGAACAATCTAGGTGTATAGCTAACAACACCATACAAATGTTTATGCTCTAAATAAAATACTATTCAATTCAACTTACATATATATTTTCCTTACACAATTTAATTTGAACATATTTATTAATATTTATAATCAAATATAATTACAATTGCGCAAAGGACATATTAATACGAACACTACATTTTAGAGAACCACAATTTAGTGTTTACCAAAAAAATAACAGATATAATACATAAGCATTTCAGCATAACGAGCAGCAACATGACGTAACTAGAATGTCAAAATTAACGAAAAATGATCCGCTTTTTAGTCAATGCAACTTATCGATTTTATATACATGGAAACTATACCAGCGTCTGCTACCCTAAAAATACTGAAAGCATGCTACACATTAAACTTTCAACTTTTTTCAGATTTACTAAGTTTTTACCAAACTTAACTAAAATATTTAAAATGTTGATCTGAAATAAATTGCAAAACGTCCATGAAAAATTCCTAAACCACACCAATCAATTGATTTTGCCCACAAACTTAATCATAATAAAATTTCCATTACACATGTAGTTTCCGTATATAATTATAACAAAACATATTCATCGGCCATATGTATGCACATAAAATTGTAATCACACACATAACTAAAACCGCCACAAAACCAACAGATTAAAGAACCTAAAATAAATTAGGAACTAATAGAAAATGCAGAGATCAAAAACACTGAAATTATCATCAAGTATCATGACAAATCAACGTAACTAAGAAATCGTTAAAATGCCAAAATTTACTCACCTCCTTTTTAACAACTAAGCAACTTAACGTAACGAGTTTAGAAATTTTTGCAAATATACGAAAGATTGTTACCCTTAATAAACTGTAAGTTAGCTGCCTATCCAATATTCCAATTGTTAGCAATTTTACTACATTTTACAAAACTAAACTATAAATATTTAAAAATTTACCTTAAGTAACTTCCAAAACGAGCGAAAATGTTCTTGAACCAATCGTTTGATCAACCTCCATGCAAGTTTCGCGGTGCCTCTCAGGACCTCCGTGCTGCATTCACAAGCATTTGTAGCCTTATGAACAAACCGGATGAGCTGTGTCGCTTCTTTGCTTCTGAGCGACCAGACGTCGTAGGACTGGCGAAAACATGGCTAACTTCTGAGGTAATGGCAGAGGAAGTAGATCTCAGTGGCTACTCATGCTTTCGCTGCGATAGAATATCAAATCGTCGTGGTGGTGTCTTACTTTATATACGGTGTTCCCTGCATGGGATGCTTGTAAGCGTGTACCGAATTGGAGAAGGACTGTGTGAACAGGTATGGTGCTAGATCAACCTCAGGCGCGGCAAGCTGACAGAAGGTGCATTCTACCGTGGCCCTCTGAAACGCTCTTTAGATTGGCTACCGCATCTTCGAAAACAACATGAGTCGTCCATGTTTTCTACTCAAGGGTGACTTCAATTTTCCCCACATTCAATGACCTGAAATCCAACTAATGCCCGGGTATTCTGAAGTCGAATCAAAGTTTGTTGATTTGTTGCTTGAAACTGGGGCACCGCAACACATATACCAACCTACGCGCATGACGGCGCGTTCGAACCCATCGTGCCTTGATTTGATGGTGACGAATTGCGAACAGCGGTTGCATGACATACGAATCTAGGAGCTCCTAGCTAAAAGCTACCATTCCGTGCTGATAGCCCATATGAAACTGAACTTGTCAAGTGTATCTCCAGTGGAACCAGCTTACAACTACTGGAAAACTGATTTCGATGGGTTGAATCGAGCAGCGATCCAAATGGATTGGTATCTGCCGCACGTTACATCTGTGGAGGACGGTTGGACAGTAATAAATGAAGGATTGACTTTGCTTTGTTCGCAATTTGTGCCGTTGAAATATCAGAAAGTAGGGCCAATCAAACCACACTGGTTCGACAAGGAATATTGTAGGCTGGCTCGGTTACGGCGAAGAATGTGGGACGCATTTCGCCTTTCTGGCTCCGCCACTAATTACGAAGCATATAAAAGACAGCAAAACATTTGCAACAAAGTGAAATTGATAAAGCGCCGGAAGTTCGAAGAAAAGCTCGCAACTGACGCGAGGATGGCATAAAAGAAGATATTTGCTAAAGTAAAACGCCGTTTGAAGCCAAAAGGTGACGTGACATGTCTGGAAGACGCTGACGGACACCTGCTAACTTCCAGTTCCGATCGCGCGTCCGCACTGGCCGCTCACTTCGCTTCCGTGTTTACAAACAACGCGGCGTCTATACCCATCTCAGCTAGTAACATTCATGTAGAACTCAAAAGTTTAGTTTGTGATATCGATGAGGTGCGCCTGCTACTTGCGAACGTTGGCGGTACCAAGCCTGCAGGGCCTGACGGGCTTCATCCGCTAATTAGCAAATCACTAGCTGCCATAATCTCGCCTGCTGTTACGGATCTATTCAACAAATCATTGTCTGAGGGCTAATTGCCAAACGACTGGAAGCGCTCGGTGGTGAGGCCGATCCTGAAAGGCGGCGGCCCCAGTAATGTGGATAACTACATGCCAATTTATTTTACACCCGTTTTGGCTAAAGTGATCAAGGAGAGAGTAAAAAAGCGTCTAATACCTCTGTTGCAATCGCAAGAACTTCTGACACGGGCACAACACTGATACAGGAGAGGATATTCTTGTGTTATCAACTTACTTGTGACGAGACAGGTGTGGTTGCAACACTAAACAGGGAAGTCTGTCGACGTAATCTACATCGAATTCAGCTAAGCATTCGACAAAGTCAATCATGAATTGCTTCCAGACAGATTAAGGTCGTGTGGTGTCGGAGGATCGTTACATCGATAGATCGATGAATTTCTCTTTGGAAGAAAGTGGTGGGTACAGGTAGACGGACATCAAACAGATTGATAACCCTCAAGTTGTGGTGTACCGTTACGGTACTGGGATCCACTTTGTTTCTCATCCATATCAACTAGCTGCCCCATCTTCTACGGTCGCCGTGTGCACTGTTTACGGATGACATCAAAATTTGGCAAGAAATTAATGCTCATGATGACTGTGACATTCTTCAACAAGACCTCGACCGCCTCGCAGTATGGTCTGCTGAAGTCCAACTACCGGTCAACCCGGCAAAGTCCCTATTCACGAATCTCGGAAAGGCTGTTCACGGACGAACATAACCCTATACGGCAACCCACTGCTTCCCACACCTTCCGTGAAAGACCTAGGTGTACTTTTGCGCCGCGACTTAACCACCGTCGACAACACCAAAAAGCTGCATCGAAACGGACTGCGCATGCTCTGGGCGCTTAAGCGCAGCTTCTGCACTTGGTCTGAGGATGTCGCCACGCGCCGCTTCTCTTCCATCGTCAGACCAATGCTAGAGTACGGCTCGCCTGCATACTGTCCGATTACTCGCGGCGAAGCGGAACAGATCGAAAGAGTACAACACATCGCCAGCAAGTTGATCCCTAGTTTGATAGGCTTATCGTATGAAAACCGGTGCATGAAACTTGAGCTCTACACCTTGTCGAATCGCCGTGTTCGAGTGCATCGTATCATGACCTACCGTATTTTACATCTCGGTCATTTCCCCATGCTGAGGTTGTTACTCCACTTGCGAGTACCATGCACCACACGTGGGCACAGGTACAACTCGTGGTACCTGATCTGAAGAAAATCTCACCCCCCTGTGTTTCGTGCGGAGGGTTATGCACGCTTGGATCAGTCTGCCAGAACACGTCGTCGAGGCCGAATCTGTAGAGAAATTCAAATAATGTTGGATTTACACTTTGCTGACATAAGTTTCAGAGAACGGTTGCAAAGTAGCAACGATATCACCCACTTGTGACTCACTGTTTGAGCAAGCATTTTGTGTGCTACAGAAGGAGTTGCTGAACCATCTCAGGATAATCACCGGACGTGTTTATTTTTTTAAAAGTTTCTGATTATCTCCCGATAAAGTTGTACATAATAATTTTCTATTTTCTCCAGAATAATTTATTCAATATTCAGTATTCACCGACTTGAGGTCTTTGATTCCAACGTAAATACTAAATACTAAATACTTCAATACTAAATACTTATTAATCTTATTATATACATAATGTCCTTATATAAATATAACATAACATACCTATTTGCCATTTTTATACCAAAGAAAATTACAATTATCCGACATAAATTCACCAAGAACCTACTGATTAATAATCCTTAATTTATGGTGGAACCCAAAAAATAGTCAATAGAGATAAAAGAACACTAAATGGTTCAACATCAAAGCATAGCAAAAACTGTAAAAAAAATCAAAATTAGTAACGAATAAAAATTATTTTTTAAAAACTAGACAACTTATCTTAACGAATTTAGAACATTTTTGGGACGTATACAAGAAGTAGGTACCCTAAAATATTAAACGTTGGCTACCTTTTGAGTATATTGGCAATATTACTTAATTTTTAAAAAGTTTTTTTAAAGTACATTAAAATTGTTACCTACAATATATTCCAAAACAACCTACGAATATTCCTAAAGCATACAAAGCAGATGTTTTGCTTCGAACTTAAATACCGTTAAAATTAACATTATATTTATCTCTTTCTTATGTAAGCGTGACTTATTTATTTGCCTTTATACCAAATAAAATTACAATTACACAAAGACCTAAAATCACCACAAAATTTGCACTTTAAACCCCTAAAATTAGGGAGGAACAAAAAATGAAAAAACCTATATAAAGAAAAACAAAAAATTTCAACTAACGGCAAAGCAAATTAAAGTAAACAGAAAATCTAAAAGTGTAACGAAAAATAATCACTTCTTTAAAAAAACAGGCAACCCATCGAGTTTAGAAAATTTTAGAAAAGTATACGAGAATTTGGTATTCTAACAAAACTAAAGATTGCTACATTTTGAACATTTTATTTATTGGAAATTTTACTGAATATTTACTATATTCAACTATAAACGTTTAAAATTCTTACCTTACCTACTTCATCAGTCCTCTCTATGAACCCACGCTTTGGAAAGACTTTATACGTGCTTATATCACAAATGCACACAACTGCTTAAAAGCACCACACAAGTAACAAAATACATAACCCCCATATCATAAGTTTCAAAAAACACCTCAAATATATAACTTATCAAAATCAAACACTTTCAAGGACAAAAAACCAAACTTCCAATGATAGAAAGCAGGAAGCTTATAGCCGAGAAATCCCATTAAACCACTCCTAACTACACTTACCAAAGTATCATAACCACCTCGCTCCTTAGAACACACACCAACCTCGCATGGCTTAACAAACATTACTACCCCAAAATCCTACCAAACAACTGCACAAGCAACCTTAGAACAGATCTAAGAACATTTAGACTAGCACCCTCAGAAAATAACCTGCCACAGGCATAACCCACAAGTTTATCAAGATAAATAAAAAAACAAGAAATTACATACACACTAATGTATCCAAAACTCAACGTCACTTATCAGAAAGAATCAGCAAAGTCAATCGAAAAGGATACGGATACGTAAGCATAACTCCTATAACCAACCCAACAAGAGACACCAAATCAAACTCATAACACACCCAGAGAATAACAAATGCTTACAAAAAAAGACCCCAAATAAGGAAAACCACACAAAGAAAAAATCAACAAACATCGAACCACAGACTCCAACAACCCAGAATAGCGAGAAACATAAACAGCAACAGACTCCTGACTGCCACCCGAGGAACTCATCAAATCCCCAACTCTCATAAAAAGATAACACTTACAAACCCCATGAGTCAGCAACTGAAACAAAGCAAGATACAAATCCCCAAAAATGAAAAACAACAAACACCAAGATATTTTATTACACGTAGACAAAGCAACCAACTTCTTTAAGTCACCAAAAACCAAAGCACACCAACCAGACACCAAAATAGTTAACAAAACCACAAAAACAACAAATCTAAAGACTCCAGACTGAATAAATAAGAATAACGAACAAGAAACCAAACTCCGGCTGCAACCAAAGTCGAAGAATGAACCAAAGCCCTAACAGGAGTAGGAGCCCGCATAGCCTCCAGCAATCAAGACACAAATGGATAACATGCACTCTTAGTCATGACCACCAATAAAATAGAAAAAACAAAACCCCAAGATAAGAACCCTCAGGCGCTACCTCCCAACCATCCAACAATGAAAAACAAGGCTACATCACCAAAACGAGACATAAACAAAGTAACCAAAGAAGCCCGCAACCTAACCCTATTCCCGTAAAACAATATTAAAAAAAAACTAACCAACCCCAAATACTCCCAAAACACCAAAGTAACTAAAGACCTCGATCTAAATACCAATACCGACATAACCCCTAAAAATCACACCATCAAAAAAACAACATACTAACAGCACCCAAATAATGAAAACAATAAACCAAGGATAAAACTCCACAAAGAAACAACATCCTCAAACACAAAACCCTAATATTATCAAACGCAAAAGAAACTCTGTTACAACCCAGCACCACCTAATACAAACAAAGAAACAACCCACACTCAGTCAAAACTCACAAACCAAGAAAACACCAAAATCAGAGCCACGAAAAAAGAAAACAACAACACCTTTGACAGGATCACTCTAATCCCCAACCGTGGCCGAAACACAATCCCCAATCCCTGGCTATCAAATCAGATACAACCATACGAGGGGCACTAAACCCATAATTGACGCTTAAAACCAACCCATCTAATCTGGCACTCATACTTCAAGTAACCGTCGCAACCAAAGACGATAAAGGTAACTTCAAATTACCAACGGACCAACCCACAATTACACTAAATTAGAGAGGAACTACCCATAAATCAATCCTAAATCGATCCCATCTAATCTGGCACCTCTAATATTAGTATTCCAGCTGGACTAACACACCCACCTCAGAGGCTACAACCCCACGTACTTCAACACAATATATACTAAACCAGTCAATCTAACGATAAAAAGAATCCTTCGAACTCAACACAGCACTCACCAAAACAAAACCAACCAACAAAAACACACAAAACATACAATAAGAAAACCCCTCAAAACTCCTACAAAGATAACGACTACTCTCTACAAAACACCCCCCAAATCCAGTAAACATCTGAAGACCACCAAAAAAAAAAAAAAGAAAAAGGAGAAGGACCCTTCCAACACTAACTCCAACAGAAGGCGAAGGTTTTGGTTTACGCACAGAGACAAAAATAAACAACACATATATACCCCCAATATACACTAAACTGAACAACACCAAATATCAAGAAAACCCAACAATCATAAAAGTTAAAACTTTAACACATAGAGCACTAACTATCAAAAATACACAATACGCAACAGGATGCGATACAAAGGAAAAAGCTAAAATCGTCGTAAGATACAGACTAACAAAAAAAGAAATACAATACACTGCAAACTAGAACTTATTCCGATTCACAATCTCCACAACAATAGGCATATAAGCATGCCCAGCGCCACACAACTCACTACAATACCCAACAAAGACCCCTACACGATTCGAAAAAAAACTAAGCTGATTTATTCGCCCAGGCACAGCATCAACCTTCATATTAAACGCAGGTAAAACAAAGGAATGGATAACATCCCTGGAAGTTACCACAAAATTGTACTTTTCATTAACATCCAACCGTAATGGCTTATCCACGGAACTTATGAAATCACCCATCAACGAATCATAGAAACCAGGGGCACTAAACACCTCATAACCCCAATACCACTGATGTCCTACGATCTTAACTACCTTCTCTATTGGAGTAAAAACATCTGGCCCTAAGCAACGCAAATTAAAATAACACAAACCTATAACCATAAAAGTAGGAATCACGGTTCACGCAAGTTCCACAGAATCATTCTCATTCTCCAATGACAACAGAGTAGACGAATCACAAAGCTGTCACCCCAAAGCCACAAATACCCATATCGCTACAAAACTACACAAAAATAACATATATCGAACTAAATCCAGATACAAATAACCATACAAAAGCACTGCCCCAACACATAAGAGGAACAACTAGCATCAGATTCATCTAACGCTACCATGTTACGACTTACCACGGCTCACGCCATGGGTGACGGGCGGTGTGTACCCCAGCTAAATCACACTTCGATAGAACGAACTTAACTCCACCTACTTCCGAGTCCTAAATCTAAAAATATATCAAGTCCCAACTTTGTAATGTAGTGCACGTAAGCCACCTCACAAGCAGCACATTGACCTGGCTTCAATAAAATATTCCACCCCCAACACTAATCAAGAGTATTAAACCGGATGTACACTAGCCTCTAACAAGGTGGTAAGATAATAAGCGGACCATCTATTCATACACACACTCCCCCGGAGGAACATTGCTGGCTGCCAAATCCTTTTAATTAAAATCAAGGACACAAAGTTATTTCACAAATACAAGGGTATCTAATCCTTTTCTTCTACTGAGACATACCTTCCCAACTTGAGCACATTTCAAATAGGACACAATTTAACCTTTACTCTCCCTAATTACTCAAATAGCTTTTTAACCGATTCAGAGACCTAAGCCACAGACTAACCGCGGATGCTGGCACTGTGTATTAACCGCTCCACCAAGAATAACCCAATCCGAGTTTCCTCGAACAATAAGCCCTCCATACTAGACCCGTGAGAGTAACCACACCCCACAATCCTCTATACAACAATCCTATGTAAAATAATATTCCTCATCTCCCGCAACCAGAATTAAATAGGTACCAAGGCACGAGTGAAACCACACCATATTTTGCCTTTGCAAAGCAAAACGCACAAAGCACATACCCAACATAAATTATGAACAATCCTTTCGTACTAGCCCACAACCACAGTAGATAAGATCCGACCTGGCTCACGCCGGTCTTAACTCAACTCATAGGAAACACAGGTCGAACAGACCCAATGCAACAGCCGCTACACCACTACATCTACCCTAAGCCAACATCGAGATGGCAATCAAATAAATAGATCAGACCTCACATTACTCATTGCCTAGTTATCCCCGAGGTAACTTTACCCTCCTATCCAACAAGGATCCAAAAATACGTAAAACACATACTCTTACCCCAAGCAAATATAAATATAAAGCTCTCGGGGTCTTTCCGTCTTACTAACCATTACCTGGATCTGCACAGACACTCTAAATTCACCACACACTACGCATTTCAATTTCATCTCGTCAAACCATTCAAACAATCCTTCAATTAAAAGGCAACTAATTACGCTACCTTAACACAGTTTATTCCTGCGGCCATTAAACTCTAAGCCATTGGGCAGGTACTACCATCAACACTTAATGATAGAAATGTTTTTAATAAACAGACGAACAAAAATCGAGACAAAAGCACAGCAATTCTTAAACTACTTATTCCCCGATAACTCACCAAATAGTTACTAGACGCCAAACCAAACCAAGACAGCAACAATCCTCAAAATGTTATAACACAAAATTTAAACCCGGGTACCTCTAACCCCCCGATAAACCGTAACATCTAAGTCTCTGGAATCGCTAATCACCTCAAAGCAAACAGCGTAACCCTAAAAAATCCAGCGTCAACCAGTTATAAAATAGTACGAAATAGTATATCACCCCTATTTCACCCTCTCAAAAGATCAACTCAACCACACCTCAGCTCCAAGCAAGGGCAAAATAAATCACTACCTTTCGGGACACCACATTTCATAGACACTACCCGAGAATCATGATGCAAAAGGTACCACACCCAACAAAACACATACCAACACAGTCTCAGGACCAGGAAGCAACCACAAACAATACCAAAGCTTTACAAAAGCACCATTCTCACAAATAAACTACACTCCCCCCTAACACCAAGTACTACCACGACAACCAACGAACAGGTCGCTCAAACCAATGAACATGATGAGCAATAGAAACAGTAAACACATTAAAAGGAACTCTAGCAGATCCCCAACACCCTATTACACGATTACCTATCGCCATAGACTCCCAAACCAAAAAAAAAAAAAAGAAGGCACTAACCAAAGATAGAACCCCACCTAAGGATGAAAACCCGTTCAACCAAAAAAAGCTACTATCAAATCTAGATGCACGACGAGGAACACATCACACACCCAAATAGTGCATAGGAAAAAAACACAAATTAAACCCAAACATAGAAGAAAACCAATGACCCTCTAAAAGATACTTATTCAAACTTACACCTATCACCCCAGGTCACCATCACAACAAAGCAATTATCACAGTCCTAAAAGAACCCAACGAAAGGACATAATGAAAATGCGCTACAACAAACCACGTATCATGCAACACACCATCCAGCATAGAAGCAGAAAGAATAACACCCGTAATTCCACCAACAGTAAAGAGAAAAATAAAACCACCAACTCACCAAACAATAGGGTCCCACAAGCGAACACCACCACACCTCAACATATACAATCAAGAAAACACCTTTATACCAGTCGGAACCCCAATAATCATTGTCACAGAACTAAAAAAAATCACAGTCTTAAAATCCAACCCAACCATAAACATATGATGAGCTCAAACAATACTACCAAGGCACACAATAGCCACCATCGCAAACACCAATCCCATGTAACCAAACAACGAATCATTATTAGTCACACACATACACACATGACTCACCATCCCAAACCCAGGAATAATCAACACATACACCTCCGGATGACCAAAGAATCAAAACAAATGCTGAAATAAAACAGGATCCCCTCCTCCAGAAGGATCGAAAAAAGCACTAGCAAAATGACGATCAAATAAAAGCATAGTAATAGCTGCAGCCAAAACAGGCAAAGACATAACTAATAAAACTGCCGTAAACAAATACGCCCAAACTATGATAGAATATCGACCCAAAGTAACACTATCCAAGACCTCAAAAACACTACAAATAAATTTTATAGAACTAAGAATACTGGAAACACCAGCCAAATGCAACGAAAACATTAAAAAATCAACCCCCCAACCTGAATACCCAGACCCAGAAAGAGGCGGATAAAAAGTTCAACCAACACCAGCACCCCAAAACATTCTAGTTGACAGACAAAAAGAGGCAGGCCCAAGTAACCAAACCCTCAAAGCATTCATACGAGGTAACCTCAAATCTCTTAACCCTAAAAACAACGGCAACAAATATTTACCAAACCCACCTATAAGAACAGGCATAAGAAAAAAAAAAATCATAGCTATCCCATGATTCGTTACAACATATTTATACACCTCAGGGGAAACGATTTTATGAAACGGATCCAAAAAATTCAACCGTATAAGCATACTAAGGGCAAGCCCAGTAAGACCACCCCACAAACCCAACATAAAATAAATCATAGATATACGCTTATGATCCAAAGACATAAATCACCCAAACCTCAAAATCCAAAGACTAGACATAATCAACCATTAACAACAGTAGGTAACCAACAAAGGCACCTCCTATTTTGAAAACAGACAATCTAATTAACCTAACCTACTGCCTCCCTCCACTCCCACTTTAATTCAGAAGGTTGGGTACTCAAACCCTTCCCATCGTTAGCAGCGACAGATTAAAACCCTCAACTTATATATCCCTTACGAATCTCAAAGTATAAACCCGCCGCTAGCATTAGCAGAAAGTGCACAAAACATCTCAAACTCTTATACCAAACCCCCTCCAAAGGTATATTCAACACAAGAGAAACCTCCACATCAAAAATAACATAAAAAACCAACAAATTAAGATAAGTATCTCCAAACTTTTTATAAATATGACGACCCAACATATAGCCACACTCATAGACAGAAATTCACACCCGAGCACTAGAATTCCTAATTCTCCGATCCACATGAGATAAAAAACCAAAGTAGACACAAAGAACCAAGAAAAGAAACGAGTATAAAAAAGCAATACAAGCGACTACAACCATACCAACGGGTAAAACACAACCTTGGGGCAAGAACCCAAACTTTCAATTAAGCTACCAATGGAACAACAACATCACTTACCAACGAAGACCATAATCTTACAACCATTATATCACAATGGCCTGCTCAGCAGCCCTATCAGCTTCAATTGACTCCCCAGGAGACCACAAATCCCCAAAACTCGCATCCTAATTTAGACTATCAAACTGACATTACCAAACAACACTACTCGCCCGAGGGCCTGTAAGGCCTTCTCAAAGTTAACAGCATTGCAATTTCTCAATAATCTACACGAGCACAATTGAAACACACCCACCAGAAGCGAAAGAACAAACACAGGAATAACATCACACCACATAAAGTTCACAAACAAATCATAACGCACTCGAGGCAACGTAGCTCGAGCTCAAACAAAAAAAACAGCATGGAACATAGTAACAACAAAAACAAATGACAACCCTCAAAAAAACAACGAACTAACCCAAGCAAACACAAACATAAACAAGTACTCACAAGCAAACAAACAAGTAAAATAAACCCCACTATACTCTACACTCAACCCTCTAACCAACTCTCTCTCAGACTCAGCATAATCAAAAGGCACACGATTACATTCACACAACACGCCAATCAACCAAAATATATAACACACGGGTAACAAAGCACAAATCAATCATTTTTCCAAAAGACCCTCACTAGAATAATCCGACGCCACCAATGCCAAAACAACAACCACACACAAAAAACACGCCTCAAAAGTCAACGACCCCAAAGCAGAACGAACACAACTCATTAACGCAAACTTTTTATAAGAACCTCACCCAATACTCAACAAGCTATATCCTGTAAACCTTGTTACAACCAAAAATCATAAAGTTCAGTTCCTAGAATCCTCCCCAGAACCACACAGAGCAAATAACACACAATATGAACAAGCAACCAAAATCATCAAAAACAAACCAACCCAAGACAACCAATCCCGAAACTGAGAAACAACAAACTTATACTTAACCACCAACTTCAATAAGTCAGCAAATCTTTGAAACAAACCAACCAATCCAACCTTATTAGGACCCTTACGAATCTGCACATAACCAAGCATCTTACGCTCCCCAAGAATAAAAAAAGCAACAAACAACATAACAAGCGCAAATACCACAAATGACCTAACCAACAAATAAAAAACATTAAACCAAAACACCACACTCCCCCTATAATCTTAACAGACTATTCCTACAACACGACAAACTGCAATTCCAATAAACTAAGGACGACAACTCAAACCAACAACAGAAACACACCGATCACACGCAAAGCAATCATTACTCTCAACGAAAAACCTTAAACTATGTCGTTCCAGCAATCACGGGACATAATCCACCCTCTGCGTGTAAAACAGACATCATAAACATTAGACCACTAGATCCACACAACCTATACATAATTCGAAAAACCCGAAGAACCTCGCGGAAATTTATCATTTATAGCTCAACTAACCAAATACACCTGCTCCGAAACACTGTAAACAACTCACGAAACCATAACAAACACAGGAAACGAACAAACACAAAACACCCTAACCAACTTATAAAACAATGAAAGAGAAAAAGGAGTAGACACCAACAAAATACAATAAAGAAATCATCCACCTAATCTCAAACAAGAAGAGTACTCCTTACCACACCAAGAAAAAAACCAAATCACCAAGGAAGCCCAAAATACATAAACCCCAAACAAACAAAAAACAATATCAACAGAAGATACCAACGATAACAAAACCAGTACAGCAGTAGAAGCAAGCATCATATGTGTTCAACACCCAAATCATTTATAACTGAACAACCAAAAATAGACCGATAATAACACAAACATAACAAACAAAATAACCTCAAACCACAACCAATCTCCCAAACCAAAAAAAAAAGGAAAAAGAAAAACAGGACACTTCAAAAATGTAGAAATACCTCAAACAACATACCAATTAGAATTCAAGGCAACATGATAAACCCAATACACAAAAGGGAAAATCCCAAACTTTATCGAAAACCCCACAAAAGTAAGCAACCAAAAACCCTCAGACACCATACCAAACAACACCAAAACAGAGGCCACCGCAGAAACCACATAAAAGAAAAATAATGCCGAATACACTTTTAATGTAACCCTAAAAACAAAGAACACAGGAAACAGACTCAAAGTAGCAAACTCAATAAACAACCAAGCCATAACAAAGTTATCGCCAGCAAATGTAATAACAGAATACAACACATGACTAACCAAACCGCATCAAACTACAACCAAACCCATCTAAGATCTATGAGAAAACAGAAGTATCTGATGCACAATATATCAATGAATCAATAGCACCAACCTCTCATAAAACAAAAGCACAAAAATAATCAATGCACCATACCCCTGCATCCCCAGTACACAATAATGACCAGCGGCTGAACCAAAACAACCAAAAGCCAAATTCACAATCGGCCGAAGCACCAAAACCAGAGAACGAACCAAAAACCTAACCAACTCAATAAAAAAAATCACAGGAACAATCCATAAAGGAGTTCCAGAAGGTACCAACGACACCAAAAACATACCTACCGAACTCAACCGTGAAAACAACAAAGAAACAAAAATAGGAAAAACCCAAAACACCACAACACCAACATATATATGAAGGAAAAAAATATAAGGAATCCGCAATCCAATAAAAAACACAAACAAAACCACTATAGCAACACGATAAACTAAACTACCCCAACCACCTGATACCAAAGAATCCAATCAACTTACCACAGACCTCAAATAAAGATTACCCACCGAAGAGAGCACAAAGCATTGTGTGGGCATGAACCACATAGTTTAATTAACTTATCACTCCCCCACCGTAAAACACAATCTCCGACGCTTCAAATCAACACTTTCAAATAAGCTAGATGAGAATACTGTAGCTAACAACTAACCCCTCTGCGACCAAACCACAATATGCACATTACACCAAACTACAATCCACCACCCTAAACAAACAAAAATAAACTAAAACACAACAACACCAAAAAAACCACAGAAACAATCTGACCAAACACACCATTAACATAACCCCGCAACCTAACATGACGAGTCAACAAACCCCCCAATAAAACTAAAGGAACAATACCACCCAAAAAGATATAACCACCCAAAAAAAAAAAAAGAACACAACTAAAACTAGAAGACATAGAAACAGCAAAAACCTCACAAAAAAACTGAACAGTTGGAGGAAATGACATCACCGCACACAACGACCCAACAAACAAACAATTCACAACTACCCCACTCGAAACCAAATACTTTAACACAAATCAATTACGACTTCCCACCATTAAGTAAGCAACCCACAACACCAAAAACATCAAACCTGCTGACAAACCATGACCAACACTATACAGCATTGCTAATCTCACTTTCTCCAACTCACCAACACCTAAACACACACAGGAAATTTTTATATGAGCCAATCTCATCAAAGCCAACCAACGCTTAGTATCCAATTCTACACAAGCACACACAAAAAAAACAACTGAAGCCACCAGACATACAACCAAGTAAAGAATATGAAACAATACATCCGGAAGAACATAACTACACACTCGACACAATCCTAATATACCCAACTTCATCACGTAACCTCTCAAACAAACTGACACAGGAAATGTAGCCTCCGCATGAACCAACGGAAGTCAGACATGAAACGGAAAAATAGGTATCTTAGAAATAAACAACACACATAATATCAACATCACCTCATACCCAAGACCACCAATCATAGACCAAAAACCAAAACTCATAGACCCAAACCAAACCGACAAATAAACTAAACACAACAACATGGGCAAGCTCCTCAGCAACACATACCCAAGCAAATATCACGAAGCAACATAACGCTCAGGATATGGAGACTCCACCACCAACAAGACTAACAACGCAAGAATAGACACCTCATAAAAACACCAAAATCAAAACACATGCATACAACAATAACACAACACCGAAGAAGTTAACCTAATTACCAACATCCCATGACCAATTGTCCTAACCCCTCTTACAAAAAACATCAAGGAAATCCCCAACAAAACAGACAAAAGAATCAAATAAAATCCCACAACATCTAAAGAAAATATACCTGAAACCACCAAACCAGAATAAACACCTATCGGGTATCTGCACACATACACCAACAACCCACCAACAAGAAATATATAAAATCTTACACTCCTACTAAACCAATCAAACCACCAACGTCCCATAATCGAGTCAAGATAACAAGACCTAAAACAACCTCAACAGTAAAAATTACCATCAAAGCCAAGAATAAAATACGAAACTCTTCATAACCACTAACCAAACAACTAAACAACAGCAACACATTCAATTTCTCTAACACGATAATACACCCAAGCAACCGAGGCACCGACAACGCCAAACTAATAAGAGTCAAAGAAACACCAACTAATAACAGAACCCGACTCACTATAAAAAACTAAATAAATTAGGGAACCCACTTGAATAAGGAACGATCCACATACCCTTAAACACTAACAAGAGAACCAACATCAAAATCCTCGAAACCTTACCAACCCCAATATACGGATACTCCGGATGACATGAACCCAAGTAACCAAGCAAAAAAAACAACGAAACTAAAAACCAAAACACCAACTGGCGCACATCATAATAACAACAAGACTCTTTAAAAGTAGGAAGTCACATAAGAAACAAAAATAAAACCACTAAAAACAACCCACCAATCTTAGACTCAACCGAACGCAACATAGCATAAAACGGCAAAAAATATCACTCAGGCTTTATCGTCACAGGAGTTACCAACGGATTAGCCTCAATATAAGCCTCCGTATCAACAACCAAATCAGGACACAACCACATTAATCCCACACACAAGTACAAAGAAACTAAAAGCATAAAACCATCCTTCAAAGTAAAAAATCTATGAAACAAGACCACATCCCTATACCCAGAACTTACAAACAAAGGATTATTAGAACCCCCCTTATGTAAATAAAATAAATGAATCACGCTTAGCCCAACGATAACAAAAGCCAAACAAACATGAGCAGAAAAAACCCGAACAAGTGTAGCCTCCCTAACAGAAAATCCACCGACCACAAAACTATATATTTGTCCACCCACAAAAGGAACACTGTCAACAACCGAGGTAAGAACAGTAGCAGCCCAGTACGACATCTGGTGCCAAGGCAATATATAACCCAAAAAAGCCTCAACCATCATAACCAGATATAAAACGAACCCAACATTCCACACCCCAAACTTAGAATATCTCGAATAATATAAAGCACGACCCATATGTAAAAAGATATAAACAAATAAGAACGTAACACCCCAAATATGCGCATAACGCACCAACCAAACAAACAAACTTTCATTAGTAAAACCCGTAACACATGAAAATCTAACCTCACACCCAGAAACATACAAAAAAGATAACACTACCCCAGTCAACAACTGAAAAAACATAAACCCTGATATCATAAAACCCCTACACCACAAATATCTCAAAGAAACATTAGTAGGCAAATCCAAAACATTTGAACGAACTATAGCCAACACTTCCTTCTCAAAAGATCTCCGACTCCACAGACCGACAGTTTACCACATTAACCTAAGAAAGACTCCGCCATACCCCTACAACACATAAACAAGAAAATACACAACCAACCACACATAATCAACAAAATGCCAATATCAAACAACCAACCTAGGTCGATAAGCAGATACAGCTCTCGCAACATACTTAATCAGAAATCCAAGAGAAAGAACCCCAACAAAAACATGCAACAAATGCAAACCCACTGCACACAAAGACGACGAAGAGTAACCACTATCCACCAAACATACACAACACTCACGAAACTCACTATACTGCAACACAATAAATGACATCCCCAATCAAAAAGTCAACTTCAAATTAAATAAACCCACTGGAGACCCCATAGAATGATGATACGCCGCAACAGACACCGAAGAAACAAACAATATCGCAGTCCCAATTACGGGAAGCTCATTCCAAAAAGTTAAATTCAAACTCTCAAAAGAATTATACCAAGCCACAGCCAACAAAATAGAAACAAACACAACAGCCTCACTAAAAATAAAAATAGCAAACGAACCAGGTATGCGACTCCTAATCCCCAAACTATCAACCTCCTCAAGATAAAACACAGAGACGTAATAAGTCAAAACCAAAAAATAGACAAAATCTGAGAATTCCGAATAAAACACCGACAAAAGCACAGCTAATAGCAACCTAGAAAAAACAAACGGAAGGAACCTCATAAGATCTCCCCATAAGATCTCCATAGTAAGCGAACCTAACTACAACAAAATTCTTAAGCCCAATAACCTTAAAGACCCAAAAATCTACGAAATAAACCATCTCTTACACAAGGCTACCACCTAAAAGCATCCACCC
>CALYDF020001455.1:0-39923 GCA_944474145.2 Dicrocoelium dendriticum
CCATCGATGTTAGCATTGCAAATCTGCATGAACATTTACTAAGTTCCTTAGCGTATTCTTTGTACATAAATGAACTGAAAACCTATAATGCTTGAATTTGCATTATAAAGTCAGTTGACAAGCCTCGTAATCATTCTTGTTCCGAACGATACATATTATTTATGGGTTATTCCATTTTGGTAGCTTAATTTAAAGCTTTGTCATCATACAAGCCATACCATTTCCCAAAAAGTGGGCTACATTGGGGCACATAAATTTGTTTAAAGCTTCAGAAGTACTGTTGCTTTCCATGCTCGCCAGTAACATATTAGGAATGACACCTAAATGATAGGAATTTCCAGCAGTAGTTATAAATGTTCTTTGACAGGCTTATATATTTTATAACATACGTTAACTTGTTGAGTATCAAATGAACGCTAGCCTTGCGCTGCTGTTCCTAGCCTAAAAGCTTTAGAACATATTAATAACACCAAGTGCTTAAAAGAATATGTGGCTTCTTCCCCACTGATTTGTGTTTAGATGTTCAAAAGCAAATTAAGTGAATCCTATTCAATATTGCTTCATACGCCACATATATGACTATAAACATAAAGCGTATGGTGCTAGTATTTCAACAGGTCCGTAGGCAACATTTGTACAGAATGCCATTAAGGTGCTCTTGTACACTAAATCTAAGTAAAAGAAAAGCAAGGTAAAATAGTGGGTGGGCTTTAGTTAAAGCTAACCGATTTCCACTAGAAGCAATGTGCATTTGTAAATCACTGTTGCCCTGTCTAAATATTGCTCCAAATCAAAGGACTTAATGCAGATTTGCTCCCTCCTAATTCATTTACAAATCAAGCAAGATATTTCAGTCAAATACTCGTGACAGTTTTTGATCGGTGATTAGGAGTACAAGTATTACATGCAATCGCCACAAACATTTGCAGCAGTGCAATTCATTTGGCTGTCCGTTGATTCTCAATATGGAACTACAAAAACTTTCCCAAAAACAACAGAGCAAGTATACTATGTTATTGTCGCTTAAGTTAACGGAAACACCTCCATAATTGCACTTAATGACTTAAAAATATACATGAGTTGTTAGTATATAATACGTGCATGCAAATACAGTACATATACTCAACAATGATACGCACCCATTTGCATAAATTTTCCCGGTCATGGTTGTTAACTTCACTGATTGCTATGGCTGTTTGATAATAAGTTTGTAAAAAAATCATCTCCCGTTATTAAAGCACACCTTATTTTTAAAAAAGATGTAATATTCATCAGCCATGTGATAAAAAAACTAGGACTCTTGTAAACTGGAACATAGTTTATATCCACCGTATTACCCTGTCTTCCAGTTTTAGCTAGGCTGCAACCTAACCGCTTACATTGCGAAACAATATATTACTGAATAATTTCCGGTAACGTTGCTCTTCGCACTGCATTTAGTCGAAATCTAGCGAACTTTTAATGTTTTGGAACTCGCCTCCGAGCATATGTCAATGCAGTCGTTGTATTTTGAAAAAAATGGCAAGAGAAAGTATTTAGTGTGTAAGAACGGTGCTTGGTAAATCATTCGTTACCTAGCCAAGCGATTGTTTATTGGTTTCGGGAAAAACCCGTCGCGTGAGATGAACCTGCAGGAAGCTACTGCTGCATTGGTGACAAACAGTGAGGTAACAAGTGCAATCTTTCGCGAAAAATGGCATTACAAGCAAAAGCAGCAATTTTAAAGCAGGGTGAAATTACGTATACCAAGCAAATATTATTCAAATGTAGAAACACAACAACAGATGCCCAGGCATAAACACGATAAGTGCAAGAAACCAATTGCAGCTATACTTCATATCGTACAAAATAATAGGTGCACCAACGGTAGAAGCAAGACGTTAGTAGGAACTGATCATTATATGCTTCGTGGTGCTCAAGAGCCTAAACTTTGGCTGCGCATCCGCAATTATCAGCTACCAAAACATTTGCCTCGACTGCGATGAAACAGCAGCAACAATTAGAAATATGTGACGATGGATACTCGGCCAATGACTAACAGCTTAATCACAAAGTTACTGTGCAACTGTTAATAATATTCCAATGGCATGCCGAGTATTACCGTTGCCTTCCTAATACTGGAAAACTGGTTCCAAGGTTAGTGACTAAATGAACTTATTCTAAAGCAAGGCAAGAGCGTTACAAACCTTCTTCATACTCTAAGACGCAATTTGATATTAAGCCCCAGATTTCGATAACAATTTCTTTTATTTAATTTTAATACCTGTTTTAGTTATTTCTAAATCTCGTAACAGCTTTGCAATTTATTTGTGGCAGCTGATAAAAATGCTTTCAGATATAGACTTAAACGGTTTTTTCTACTAGCATATCTAACCCACTCAACTGTGACTACAATCAATTTGTCGTGCATTGCATTGTGAAGTGATAAAACATGCACAATATAATTTTCATTTCATATGCGTTTCAAAACAACGTAGAATTCTGTTCTTTTACTCAATCTTCCCCATCCATGGAATGAAGTTACGGACTCCACTGATATACACGCGTTCTCGTTGTAATTAATAGTGTGTGCAAAAGAAAATAATGTTCTAAATAAATCCATCGATAACAGCGATGAGGTCCGAAATGTTTTTAATCTAATGTAAAAGTAGGCAGCTGGGTCGTTTTCATTTTCTGTCGGTAGACCAACTTTATCACATCCAATAAGCGGTAGGTCGTTTATTGAGTGTTGCGCAATGCTTAGTATCTACAAAATAATAGTTGCGGTTTTGTACACAAATAGGCTTTATCGGTGTGATTTTTAAAAGCAACAAGTTACATATACGCACTCACATATGAGACTACCGCGTAGGTACCTATTTGTAAAAATCTATTAAACCGCAAGTCCTATACAGCGATAAAATTAACGTGAGCATTGCTGCTCAGACGCGAAAAGCGGAGGATTCTTTTGGATGACCGCATTTATTTTAACTCTGAAATTTATTACATGCTAGGATGCATGCAGGCACCAAATGTGTAAATGCAGTTCACCTTTATTACACCTGCTGTAAGTTGCGCATTTAAGCAGTTGCATTCAAATTCCTGACGACAATATTTGTAGGACTGATATATTTTTTATTCATTGAATAGGTGTTTGTAAGCGAAGTTCTAGTGTACATAAACTGGATGTTAAAACTACCTAAAACTTCTATTATGCCGTAAACAACTAATCAGGTGACAATGCTTATTAAAGGCAACCAGTATAGTAAATCATAAACATCCTTACACAAACATAAAAGCGTTAGTAATTAATCTTATTTTGAATCCACTTACATAAATCTATGGATCTACTTGTTTTTCGTATTCTGATCATTGTTTTTTATTGCTTAATCTGCGAGTAAGTATTGTGATGTTAGCATTACTAAGCTCTCTTTCTAAAAATTTTGTGGGTTTCTGACTGAACTGAATTCCAAATTAATTTACGTAGCAAAATATGCATTATCAGTCATTAAGCTAATTATTTCTACTTAAATATTATGGTGTATATACGTCGTTTGTATTTTATAGAACATTGCAGCTTTCTTTTCACCACGATTGTTTATGTTAAGAGACGATATAAACCAAGTTGATTTATGTACATAAACCTATACGTGGTTGTTGGTTTATTGCATTTTATAA
The DNA here is from genome assembly GCA_944474145.2 of Dicrocoelium dendriticum. Lineage (NCBI taxonomy): Eukaryota > Metazoa > Platyhelminthes > Trematoda > Plagiorchiida > Dicrocoeliidae > Dicrocoelium > Dicrocoelium dendriticum. Next base: position 3,658 of record CALYDF020001455.1, read on the forward strand.
TACAACTAACCGTGCTGCAGTTTGCACTGCTTGGGAAACGGGAATAAAAAGCTTTGAATGCAAAGGTTGTTCCTAAATTTAATAAAAGGGCACATTAATTTAATGTAGTGGAATAGAAAAATGAAAGCATTGTTAGGTAAATTTTAAATTTTGTAAATTAATTGTTTTCTGAATCATTATTTTAAGAAGTGTAAGTATAATACTAACTGGAATTAGAAACTGACCATACAGATTTACAGCCTTTTTGCTCTAACAAAACTTAATTTTTGCTTGTTTGTCGAAGGACCGCTCTAGGTAATTGTTAGATTTATATCCATCTATACCGTAGCGTTAATTGATGCAAAAAATGTAAACTACTGCTAGCTGCTTGCAGATTCATGCAGTAGGTATGTGAAGGCTTAATATAAAGTAGAACATTTATATGTTTTCATGCTTATTTCTGCTTGTTACCTTAAAAAATAAGTCAATCACATTTGCACCGTAATTATTGTATTTTACTACGGGGTAAATCACTAGCTTACGCAATTGCTTACGAAATACTTATTCGATGATCTTTCCAATTTAAATTTTGCTTCATTCATCTTCATCCTTCTCACCTAATGTAGGAACAGGTTTCATCCATTCTCTCCCTGTTACGGTGTGGCAGTAATTGTGGCCGTTGTTTAACCGCGAATTGACTAATGCTGCCTTATCAAAATAATTCATACTTTCACTGTAGCCTTGTAATTTTTCACTATCTACGACAATACGGAAAACCATGGCGTATAGGTTTTGTGCTATCTCCAAATTGTTGAGAACGAAGCAGCTTTGAAATGTGCCATCCGTCCACAATCTTCGTGCTTGGGCTTTCAACTGGGGGTGGAAAAAGAAAGGTCAAATGGTTGCGTTTATATCAACCTGGAAAACTCTTCAAACCGCCATGAGGCAAAAAAGCTCACCAGGTCGCAAGCAGTTGCACCATATGAAGCCATTACGGTTGTTTGCATTTGAACTCCAGTAACTAGGAAAATGAAATGTCAACAAAATATGGTACTATTATCTGCATAAAAATAAGTGTACCTAATTCCAAAATAAGAGGTTGCTATTCATTTCATACTTATCTCTGCAACTGAGTTACCAGCTTATTAACATGCGTGTACAAATCAATCTACCAACCCGTGCATTACATAAGTACAAGATTCGAATAAATTCCATGATTTAATCCAATGACATTTTCATGTATATATGAATTTTCACTCAAGCCGACGGCATGGTTAGTAGAAAGACAAGATGAACAATCTCGCGGTTAATTACGTCGATAGGGAAACGTCATGAGTATATATTTAACGTCAAGTTCATCCTTTATTAGTCTATCATCTGGAATTTAAACAAGCATACAAAGTCTGGTTAATATTTGAAATGTTAAATTAGACTAAGTTATTATTGCAAAAATTAGTTGTATATCAAAAACGACGTTTTGGTACCCATCAAATTTACAGAGCCCTACCGTTCCATCATTAATCTTTCAGATAATGCAGCCCCGCGAACTATCGTACGTAACTAAACTTAATCTGCATTCAAACGAATACATTTTTCTTGCGGTTGTTCAAGCTGTCAACCTATGCGGTACTTGAAACAGTTTTCATGTTTAACAGCCTACTTTTTTTTCTTTCGCGGTCTAGGGTTCATGCTAGTGCATTTAATCAAACAACTTTGCCAAACCGGATAAAATTGACTAATCAGGCTAAGTAATTTAGTTATGCTATACAAAGCTTTCATATATTTAATACCATAATACCATACCATAATACCATATACCATATACCATAATACCATTCATTTCTGCCTGCCTGTCTTGCAGTTAATTATTAAAAACTTGTTTGGCATCCGAATTTATGCAGTGACAGAACTGGAACGCTTTTGTGAAATGATTAGCTTTTGTTGCTCGCAATGCGTTACACGATGTATATTAAAGGAACAATCATATCTCTTCCTCTGAAACAACGCCAGCCATGCTTAACTTTGGCGTCGGAATGATTTAAAGTCAAGTTGAAGTTTTAACGGAATTTGAATTTTTGGTTCGTCTACGCTATACAGTTTCACCCTACCTGACCTTATACAAATATATGTGTGTATAAAGTATGAATGAGATGTATACAATACAAGAATTATGAAAAAAATCATTTCGGCATACTAGGTTTAGCTGCTCGTCGCGGGCTAAAAACCTATGTAAAATTTTGGCAAACAGAAAGCGCAGTAGCTTTATGAATGTCTGAACATATATTATAGGAGAAAGTACATTATTACATGTTGACAAGTAACAGCCTTATAATAAATATCTTCCTTCGTCGTTTGCTCGGTCTAACTAATCGGCGTAATATTATTTTTGCAAATAACCTTGTCTGTTTGATTATATATTCGCATGCGTTTTAAAAGAATAAACTATTATTTATTGACAAACTAATAATTTCATACCTGCATATTATGAATATACGTTAGCTATGAATTTGCCTGCAAGCTGCTGAGTGTGTCTCCATATTTTGTTAAGTCTGTGTTGTACCCCATAGTTTAGAGCGCAATACTAACTGTTTTCCACGCGTCTAATAACTGCTTAGCTTTGCCACATCACACTCATTTTCTCTGTACATAATTGGCAAATATTCGATGCATGCTGATACTAGCTAACATTGTCAAAATCAGTCGACGTTCGCAAGCGATGTTGAGGAGTTGGAATATCTAAACCACGTATGTAATAAAGCGCAATAAGATTCTCTCAAAGTTATGTGACTGACATTGATGTAGCTAGTTCTAAGCCGAGAAACACAATTAAAAGAAACACAATGTTCGCGATTTGTAATGTCAATTGTTACTTAGATATTAGACGTTTGTGACGTCAGGGGTGATTATAGACGCAACCTTTGCTTTATTCTCAGAAATGATCTGACGTCTGTTTTGCGGGACTCGTGCAAAGTAAATGGGGTTACGCTGCACGGGTACTGGCAATCCACTGACAACTAGAAAGGAGCTGACGTCTTTGGCAGACAAAAAATAGTTAACAGCTACGCGTCATCAATTTAAACATTAGCTTCAGGTGGAATACACTTTAGATATGATGCTGCAATAAAAAAACAAAAAGCACAAACAAAAAGCAAATTGCACGCCGGCTGAGCCCCCGGTAACGGATGTACGCCGTTGCGGTGAGCTAATAGCCGGCTATCGGTCCTCAACAATAGAGTCATATTATGCCTAACGAACGAGCTCGTGGTGTCAGGTGGAAGAGAAGCAGCAAGAAATTTACATAGGATCTCACAACACAAACGCCACTGGGCCGGTTCCTAGCCGTGACAGGAGTTGTGTCCGACCAAACGTGTTTAGCATCCTTAGGACCTCAGCCAGGCTGTCCGAATGCACCAACTAACTCTAACTTCGAATTGAAGGCTATCATATTCCTCGATCAATCAGCGCTTGGCCTCCCCTCCTATTCTTTCAACCGCACCCCGGCGAACCAACAATATACGTTGCGGGAGTCGCTGTGCTGGCATTCACAACACGTGACCCATCCTTTGGAGCCTGGTGCGTAACATAATGTTCTGAGCGGTTCACTAGCTCTTCCTGCAACCAATATACGGATAGGAACAGACTCATGGCACACGCGGTGCTCCTACCAGACGTGAGCTAAGCTGCGGAGGCAGCGATGATCGAAGGTGGTTGCTTATTTATGTTTGTTGACCTGATTGGCCAAGTTTCAAAACGGTATAAGGGGGGTGAACCAACGGCTACATTATAAACTCTGCCCATCAGTGCGAGAACATTGTCGCGTTTATGCTACTGGTGGCGGAGAGTGGAAAGAACACCTCTTGCAATGGCTATACGATTCAAAATATCATCATCCACCCTATAGTCACTAATATAGCTGCCCAGTTTCTTGAATTCCTGAACGACTACTAGCTGATCACAACCAAGGGTAAATTCAGGGAAGATTCCTTGCCAAACTTTGACGAACTTTTAATTTTAATGGAGCAAAGCATAGCTCAGGTCAATTGACAGCCAGTGCAAATCGGTCTGTTGCAGCCTGACACGTTGGGCGCTGTCACATAAAAAAGTAATACGGTCCGCATACTCCGTCGTTCATCAGGAAGTAGGTCCACAAATTACACGCTGGATACAGAGAACACTTTTTCCATGACTCCATCAGTAGGGATGTTAAAGAGAGAAAATGACCCTGAGCAACCTTGTCTCACACCACTAGCGATGTTGAAGGGTAGCGACAGTTTGCCAATAACCGTCACTCTGCCCGAACTATGCGCTTAAAGCGCCCTGAGAAAGTTTACCTATTTAGCAGGTACACATTTTCTCATCAGACAGACCTAAATGGCACACCAATCCACCGAAGCAAAAGCACTTGTGATCTTATGAAACACGAGAACGATGGGCTGCCAATAAATATAGCGTACTCCAACATTTACGTTATATAGAGATGTAGTCAATGCAAGCTAGATTTCGATGAAATATGGCTTGATATTCGCAGATAGGGCCTTCACGCGCCTATTAATATTTGCAGAAAAAGAGAGGCAAGAAATTTAGATTCAATTATGAGCAGACTGATTTACCTATGTTTGTCGCATTCCGGGCGAGCTCATCCCTTGAAAATTAGGACTAGTACGGAGCGACTCCCGTCTGTCGGGACAGTTTCCAGCTCCCTAGGTTCCAGTAGCATCTCGTGTAAATCATCTACAAAACGCTGGTCCCTAGAATTTGCAGAGAGCTGGAGGAATTCTTTCTGCAAAAGCTTCCTTATGCAATTTTAACATGTTGACCTTAATTTCTATTTCTGAGGGTGACGACGGATCTAAAGAGACGGTCTATTTGAAAGGCACTCAATATCCGAAGAGAAAGTGATAACGAAAATTGGTTAAACTCCCTTGCTAAGTGTTCTGGCCACCATTCCAAACATCACGCTAACGCCTGTTATACTGTTGCCCATTTCCAGTGTCAGAGGAAATGACATGATGTTTACCAACGGCAGCGGCTCTAGCAACTTTCAAATTACCATTACACCACCAGGCTTCGCGGTCTCTCTTCAACATAGCACGCAACTTTGGCCTGAGTTTTATGAAAGTCTCAATATAGATGGCTGATAGTCTTACCGTAAACGTGCGCCGATATATGAAACATATAAATATATAGTGTCGTGCTTGGTTATTGGCAGAGTTTTATGAATGCAGCCAGGGTGAATGGCTGCGTCCTGCTCTTAGTTTTTCACCAGTGAATACAGTTGTTTTTCTACGGTGCAGTTGGACGTGTAACCAACATTTTCGCATTGTTTATGAGTGATCACGGAGAGGCTTACAGTAGTTTTACCAAGATAAACTTTTTCGATGAATGCACGTAAAAATGTAATTGGTACAAATGCATGCAATTATACGAAGGAATGCGTTTTGGAGGCGGTAAGACTGCGGGGTCAAATCCATAATTACTGCTGCAAAAATACAACGCTCGCTTCTCTCTTGTTCAAAAGAGTAAGTAATTAAAATTGGATTCACTTAACCTCACCATTTATATTATTCTCCAAAACAAAAATGTTTGCGCGATACCGAATTGTTTTAATGCAGCCGCTTTTGCCTTTTTGGATACTTCATTTTGGAATTGATTGCTTTAGCTTGCAAGCAACGCGTACGCTTTATTACATCAAGTGGTGCTGTAGATAGTCGAGTTGCATGATACAAATATACCCGCGGCGTTAATCGTGGGTCATTTTGTTGATATTCTCCCAGATTAAACTGGCTGTCGTAGACCAGCAAACATTGTCATAGCATTACTAACTACCAGGTATCATCTCCTGTTAATAATAAGCAGTCGCTACAGGTAGGCGCTTACTTAAACTTCCTCTCTATTTGAACGCTTTTCATTCAGCATATATCTGCGCAACTGATATATTGCTATCCAAATACTCCTAAACGGTTAGCGTGCCATCTTCGGTGAATATCTAACCGGTTCTCCTCAATATCACAAACATGAAAATACAAGAGCGAATGCCCTATAATAAGCATATACCCGCATATTCTACTTTGTTACTCTGCAAGACTTTAAACGTAATCGAGCCTGCACGTTCAGTTGCTTTCTCCGTCAATAAAACAGTTTCCATACAACCTGATGATAACGTATAAGCACGCCAACTAACAATAAGTAAAACGTCGTCGCGCATGCTGTAACCTGCCACAGACAAATAGCTTGCTTACTCATCATTTGGCCTCTAGTCCACAAGTAAATATACGCCACCACGTCTACGGTTTATCATACCACGCTGCATCCATCCACGAGGTGATGCCGAAGCTCGTCGTGGATATTGAGAGTATGGCACCCGTTACAGACATTCAATAATGCTTACATAAAATAAGGTAAAATAAGGTAAAATAAGTAAAGTCAAGTCAAGTAAAATGTAAAAAATGTAAAAACGTACAAAGGACATCTAGATTTGTAATGAATTGTTGGCAAGGATACAGCAACTGGCCATTTTAAGAACCTGAGCAGTCAGAAAACACTACTGTTTGGAGCATCATTTTGAAGTAGAAATGTTGTGATTAGATTGCCATGCGCAATCTCAATGTGGAATGCGATTAGCATGTGGTATTTTAGGGGAAAAAAATCCAAGCTCCGTCTTCTTCAGCTGCAGTCCTGGTGTTCGAATTTAGTAAGCTTCACTATAGGGCAAACAAACGGTCTACATAAGGATTGCGCGTCGCAATGCGATCACATAAGGTACTTCAAAGTAGTCAGGCAATCCTTTATTAACCGTTGTGCCAAGCGTTGGTCGCGGTGACCTGGCAGGTAAATTGGTAGAGTTTCTTGCTATTCTCTAAGTGTCTCGGGTTTGTGTCCGGCTATGTCCACGTGTTGCACTCAAACAAAATACAAAATAAAAAAGCGTCGTAATATGCACTTTTCTTGGAGCAACGTCCAACCTTCATCTTTTCTGGTAGATTGTATATTGTTACGTCTGGGTTTTCGTCGTTGCATGAAGTCTTACGATATTTGAATAGTTATCTTTTTCTTTTGTTTTATATTTTTTACAAAAGTAAATGTAATAACAGGGCGTAACATCAGAGCGTTACAGTAGCAAATCAAAAGATACGATGCCATCGAGCGTAGCCTAGATTGTCATGGTCGTTTCCTGTTCGATATGCATTTCCATTTCGACTTCAGTATCGTAGAGCAACCATCACTTATACTTATGCTTACACTATCCATTCAGTCCGCTTACGCTGGGTTCCCCTTTAGCGGCTGTGACAGTGCCGTCCAGTTCGCCTCGAGGTGTAACTTAAAAACATATTTTATCCAGCTCCGACTCTTTCGATGTGCTTTTGCAGCCTACTAATAATTGTCTCTTTTTGTTCCAGCCCCATATGCCTATTACGGCCCACCCACATGCTGGGCAAAGGTGTCAACGGATTCCTCAGCCGGATGCCTACAACAACAAAGGCACGTTCCAGAAGCAAGCGCGTTGTGTCAATGGTTGCGCTTTGCATGTTCATAGGGTTTCGTAATGTCAATTACAAATATGGAGAAAATTTTGAAAGATTAACAAGTACATTCTCGTCATTATCATCATCTCAACAAGGTGGTTGGTAATTTTTTGTCGTATTACACTTCTTGTGTACAAATTCACTGCACAGCTTCTACGACCTAGCACTACGAAAATGATAATCATTGTAACTATTTCATAGTCTGGGATCTAACTTACATGTGTACACCATTATTTTGCCTACTTTTTCGATTAGTTTCGTAACACCTCATGCATTCAAATAATTGCTATCCGTGCTTAAGTACATAGAAGCTTCACATATTTGTGCTCTCCGGTTCTGAAAATGGTTGATGCTACCATTTTTATTAAACCTTTTTACCTGTTCAAATGGACCTATGTGTTTTCTTTTGTTTCTACCCAATGTCTGCTGGCCTGCAAAAAGATCTCCTCGTGGTTGTAGCTGATTGCTTTGAGATTTTCTAATTCTAGCAAAAGAATAGGCGGTAGTGTTCCAAGACGTGGTGAGTATTCGCCTGGTAAGTGTTCTCCTTATAAGATGCCATATATTTTCGTTTAGCAACACCGTGACTTGGCGGATGTGACTCGTCATTAAATGAAGTCACTGTCCCTTACTTCATCCTGGCGAAGCATTGTATTCCAGCAACTTTATACTGTAATTCTGGGGAGCATTTTGTCGCTGTTTGACAAAGGAACAAACGAATAGCGTATGAGCTGGACAATCAGTCACCGGCTCTAATGGGCGCGATTCCGTGAATTCACTCCGCTGCCTTGCGGGCAAGATATTCAGCAAAATGCTCGGGGTGGTGTTCCCTAAGTCAAAACCCTACTTCGGCTTGGGCAACCGGGTAGTACCTTGACCGGTGACGCAAACATGGACGCTGGTGTGTTGTGTTTTGCTTGCTTTTACTAATTATGTAGGTTCTTTTGAGTCACATGGTTTCTGATGGCTCTATGTCTATTCGTAGTCTGTGGTAATTAACTATATATATACAAATATATATATATATAATTATATAATTCCTGCTAGATATTTTCGCGTTTACATCTAGTTGTTATCAAGCTTATATTTGCCTCCTTATATCTAAAGATTTCGAGTGGTATATATATATTTATTTTAAACGAATACACATATATATGTGATGTACATATATATCGGTCCTTGTAATTGAACTTTTCAAACTGTTTTTCAACTACCATCAAGATACGCTTCAAACCAAAGACCTGATACTAGTAATGACCTTCAGGTTTGGTCAGTGTTCTCGGGTGTCCATAGCACTGATAAAATACAGACCAGACTGGATCTAATACACGGCTGGTGTTCTAAGTTTGGTGTATTTTCAACTTTGCCAAATGCATTGCTTTCCCGATTTTCGCGTCTGATCCACTTGGCAACTAACATATCGGAGGCTTCCTCCTCAAGATAGGCCTGGTGTAATTATTGTCTCTTATCTGAATACCACCCATGACACATTAAGGACAATGACCACCGTTAACTGGATGCGGGGTACAATAAGAAGACCATACTCTCGGATGACACCAAAGATCTTCAGGCTGCTAGTCACCTCTTACCTAGGATTATTCTCAAGTACGGTCTACTGCCTGCGTTTCCACTTTGAAAGCTAGAATGTACTCTAACATAAAAGTTCTAGGGACGAGGATAAATGTTTGTCTTCCAAATTCAGAATTTCCCTTACCCTTTTCGACTACATGCCACGAAACACTTCTCCGTGGAATACCGTCGCCACGGCGGAGACCTTACCATCACCAGGCGCACACTAGGAGACGAACTTGGAAATCTACTTTGGCAGTTATTTCAACTCAGCGTAGGTGGCCTAACATGAGTTCACACCTGAAAGATGTTTTAACCGAGGTTGAATTGAATCCGCTCCGACGTGACCCTTTCTACCCGGAACAGTCCCAAAGAACCGTAGCCAGCCCGCAGAATAAAATAGGATTTTTGGCTGCACAAGATTCATGAACAGCACTGTTTCTTTGCGGTCTCCATGATCACTTAAGGACTGGTTGGTTTTCAACTCACATAGACATCACTTGCTTATCTTGTGGGGACAGGGCAAACGTAGATCTATCCTTCTGTCTTGTAAAATCAGCGACCCAAATGAAAAATGAACTATTAGTTGATATTTGATTTAAGCGTTTGCCTACTTTTTGACATCCACGGTGTGGCAGCGATTTACGTGCATATTGACAAGATGCGTACCATTCTAACGCCCTCCACTTCGATTCCTGGCTCCAAGGCTATAAATCAGTTCGTATGAGGACAGGATTCACCGTCCCTTTGGCCGTGCTGGGCTCGAAGGGTGTTTCCGTCAAGTGTTGAGCGGACTACGGTCCAGCCATCATTTTGTGTGCATTTGATTTTTAAATACAACGTGCTCCTTTTTGCCTGGGAATGAGTGTGAATCGTCTCCGTTGATGAAACGTGGCACACGTCGCATGCATCCGTGCTTATTCCTTAATTTAACACTGGATATGAGGGCGTGGATGGAGTTGTGGGTGGTGAAGCGCAAGCCACTCATTTTTCCTCTTTAGGCTCAGGCTACCGGTGGTTGTGGTATGAGGGACACAGTAGCTAGGAAACCAGGAACAACATGCCGCCAACCTATGCCGTCACATATATCTTTCGGTATTTCACAGAGCACATTGATGCACACCAATATGGAAATATTTTTATTAAACACCATTGGACAAATGAGTACAAATACATGGCCAAACATATACTTATAGGCATGTACAAGCCCATTCAACATTTCTTTTGAATATTTCCTTCAAGTATATCAAGGATATATATGTTTAAATATTTATAGTATTTATAGCATTTAAATATTTACAACATTTATAGCATAGGTGAAGCAAAACTGTACATGCGTTTGTAGATGATATTCTCGTCTTTACTAATGGTGAACATATTGACCGTCTTTCTGCCTTTCTGAACTCAATTCACCCTACCTTTCTCTATCAAAAGAGAGGGAACAAGAGAACAGACTGCCGTTTCTGGACTTACTCATCAAGAGAAGGACCGATGGCACACTGTAGCGCACCGTGTAAAGAAAAGCGACCTGGAGGGACAATACCTACATTCTTTCAGCTTCGCCCCAGTTGCACACCAGCGCGGCCTCGTAAAAACTCTCTTCTACAGAGCCAAGCGGATTTGCAGTCCGGAATTGCTCAAGTCTGAAGAAGACTTTTTTATACCGGAATTCGCTAGCTAGGAGGTATCCGGAAAAATTAATCAGTTTCATAGCAGAACCTCAAAGTGGAAACTGCCAGTACAAACAGCGGGGAAGAAGGATGTTTATTTGTTCTTACCGTTCAAGGGGAACACGTGGCAACTGAAGTTGGTCACAAGCTCAGGTCCGCTCTAACGCGCGACCACTCTACCGCCCAACTACGACGTATCCACACTACACGAAGAATTCCTCTCCAGAGCCGTCCGAGTAGCTGCCCAATCACTTCGTCCTCTAACATCATCTATCAGTTCACTTGCAGTAGCGGTGACACATGGGCAAGACTGGTCGCCGACTGGCTCAAAGGATGGCCGAACACTTCCTAATATGGCTAGGGCAGTTGCTGTTATACCGAGGCGGAGCGGAACAAAGAATGAACCGGAACCCTGCCTCGTCTATCACAAAACACCTCCTGACGACTCGTCACCAGGTGAAACCAAATCGATTCATTCAAGTTGTTGTTGCGCAAACGGAACAAGAGGTTGTTGGCAATTGGCGAGGTGCTACTGATAAGGTTGTTTTGTCCCGTGCTCTGTGCCCAGAAACAATTGAGGTAATCAATTAGATTGCCTTGGACTTGATTACCTCATGCTTATCAGCTATATCAGCTTATCTATGTTGCTAAGTTTGGACCCTATATATTGCGTGCTTTGTTTTGCCTGTATTGCGTACCGACTGACGAGAGCAATCGAAATGTTAAGATATCGCAACGTATGTCTTCTTACTGCCATAATGAACTGGTTAAAGGAGGCTCAGTGTTTCAAGTTATATATATATATATGTATGTTTTATGGATTTATCAGTACAGTTACAATGTTCGTTAGGATCATTCTCATTATTTAAATTAATTATCCTAATAATTATAACCCATTAACTTTTTAAAAACTTTTCCTTCCATGGGTATTTGCAACAAGCACTACAGCCCTAGAAAATTTTCGCCGAATTCATTTACTTATTTAATACAGTCTAATATTTTTCAATTCCCAATTTGGGGTACGGTAGAAATTTGCGTGCGTACATCCTGGCCGGCCAGACGCTGAACCCCAGCCGTTTCCTAAAGTATCTAGGCCTTTTTACCAGCGGGGACTTGAAGTCTGTCCACAACACGAACAGACGGTACGCAAACAGACTACGTCTGCTTTCGGCACTTAGACACAGCTTCTAGACTAGGTCTGAAGTGGTTACCCCCCGTATGTTCCTTTCCATAATTAGACCCGTGCTTGAGTAAGACTCTCCCGCGCATTGCACGATCAAAATAGGTGAGGTGCAGAGACTTGACTGATTCCAATGTGTAGCTAAAAGGCTCCCAAGCTTACGAGGTAAGTAGTACGAGGACCGATGTAGAGACTATGGTTTTATATCCTGTCATTTCGTCGGCCTCGATTTGATCTTAATAGTATGCGCCGGATACTGCACCTGAGCCACTTTCCTATGTTTAAAACACTGATATAGGTTCGCGCACCACTCAGTACATGCGGACACCGGTACAAACTAGTGTTAAATGCTTTACAGCACATGTTTCATCCTCCAAGCTTAGAGTGTCTAGTGGTGAAATATTGCAACAAATTGCCGCAGCCGCTGGTCGAGGCCAAATCGGTGTCGGTATTTAAGCGTTTGCTAGACGCCCACCTTCCGGACTAACGGTACAGGGTGCATTTCGCACCAGGAAATGATGTAGTACAGCTTCAATATGCTGCCAAAGCGCTGAAATCATCGAAGTGTTTCCTTGCAAGTGCTCGATCCACCTTCGATGGAGCACCACAGACCTTTTTTATTCGCGATCTCTATTAGCAATATTCACTAATCAGTATTCAACTTACACTCTAGTTTCAAAGGAACAAATACACTTTCGGTGCTGACATATGTAAGCTAACAAAATAAAATTAATTTTAAAGATAGAAAGGGTTTATCCAGATTTTGTCCATTAACAGTTGGACGCAAACAGTAAAAGGCAAAAACACTCTTGCACTTAAACTACCAATCTTTAATTCTGCCATGTAAAACGGAAACTCATATACATTTGTCTGGAACTATACCGGCACAGGTAACTAAATTCTATGAAAGCAAGACTATGACAACCTCTTTAAATTTTAAGTAAAAATTTCATTATATCCTTATCTCATTTGCTTATGGTTCACACTACCAATGAAAGCATAATTTAAATACCCGCTACTCGGTAAAGCAAGTAGTTCAAACGTGTAATTTCTTTTAGTACCACAAGGTAGTTGATAATTATTTTAGCGCTAATAAGAAAAACCTTGTATATTATCTTGCTGCGTCTTCCAAAAAGCGATGAGACATGTAGAGACCTTTATGTAGAATTGATTTCTAAATTTGTATACTTTACCTTAAATCTGCTAAACACTGGTGAAGCATTTTTAGCAGTACATAAATTATAAGAATACAGTGCTTAATGCGTAGTTAGAGAATTTTGGCTAATTACTGGAATTTATCCTAGATTAGAAATATCGGTATTCATTAGGTTTTATAAAGCAATCTTACCAAAACTTTCACCTAAAGCCTGAAATAATCTAACGCTGAGCAGCATTAGGATATTGAAGTAAATCATTATTCTTTCTCAACCAAACTGGTAAAGCCAACGAATACGTTTTATATTCGGGGATCAAAATAATATTGAACTTCATTCTAAAGAACAATTCATACAGATGCGAAATAAATTATTATAGAACTAGACATAGACCACATTTGCATACACGTAATATAAGATTCGCAACCTTTGGAACGCATGCCGCCTATAACGATCTTGAACAGATGAGAGTTAGGTTGCATATGTAATCAGCGTCTGGTTAATGCTTACGAATACGTGCCGAATTATGTATTCTGCATCTTGCAGTGATTTGATAATCGCGTAGACAGTGGTGCCACTAGGTAAAATGAACCGACTCAAAAATCTTGGTGTCCTTTCTATAAACCAGTTTAAAATGTTGTTATAGAACTACTAAGGTTTGTAATGGACTAGAACCACCATAGATCTAGTAAGCTTGATCAAGTTATAAACATATTGGGAATAATATACTCATCCAATAGAGGTTTCAAACAGCTCCATTGCATAATACTTACGTAGATCGTATGGTGTTTGGTGCGCGCTGGATGCCGGAGGAAGGCAGATTATAAGCTTACTTTTCGTCGGCTTACAGAAGAAACGAGATGATCGCTCTCATAACATCGAAAGAAAAAGTGCAGACAAATAAGAGCTGAAACGATAAAGGAATTCTAGTCTAGACTTGACGACTTGTTACACGTCGTTTTAAAATAGAGGCTTTACCAGAGGGATTAAAACCATAATACACAGAAATCACATTGGTATTATGCATCCGGTCAAGACTGACGAGGGCTTCTAGTTTCAGGGCGTAGATTAGTCATAGTAGAAGGAGGGGCTGAAATGCAAAAGGGATACCTCGTAGGCGGCTGGAAAATCACCTAGTAGTTTTCCGAGCTACATATATGTTGGGCTTCCGTAAAATTTCGTGGCTGGCTGAGATATACTGTAATATCTACGATGGAATATCCAGCGCGGTGTAAATAAATGTATGGCGTGATAGGGTACAACATTTTGCTAAACCCTCAACACCGAAGACAAAATAGCAAGCAAAGAGTAGAGGAAACGACGCTCACAACACAGGCTAAACTGGAATGAAATTACCCATCTGAATGAGACGGAGACACTGGCGCGCTACAAATTCAATGGATTATAATGAAAACGGGAGATAGGTTAATTCAAACAAGTAGAGTAGAATCCAGGGTTGGGAAGAGCAACACCCAAATATATCCATCCGGAGTAGAATCCTGTTTATGGATATTTACAACTTCCGCCCGCAGTTAAAACATCGTTTCGGGTTGCTGAAATGACGGCGCGTTTTGCTTCGTGTCACGGTGGCCTATGAGGAACAGCTTGGTCCTTTGATATTTTCTGTTGAATGAGCTGAATACAGAACTATTCATTACAAGCTTACCCGGGTGTATTTTATGTAGTTTAATATAAGGCGTTGTTTAGTGCAAGCAATATATAATAAGGCATGTATATGACACATACGGTGAGAACTTTGGTTTGGGATTATTCCACGGGATGCCCAGAGGTCAAACACATTATGGGAATAGACGTTGGCTGTTCACAAGTGTAACAGCTATTTACGTCAAGGCTTTGCAGGGTTCTCTGCAGGGAACAAACAAGTAGCAATCCTTATTGCACTGAAATTATTTATTCGACGTTATCAAGCTAAAATAAATTGTTGACTCTAAGGAAGTCGACGCTATATTAATCATTAAACCGAAAATCCTCTACTTTAGTTAAGTTTCGACAATCTACCGAAAAATTACAACGGAGGAAACTTGTTAGTTGCATGTAAAATAGTGATTAGATTTTTATGCGGTTTGAAGACGAGGTTGAAAATGTGGACTAGAAAAAGTTACCAAAAATTAGGTACTGTGGTTAAGCGGCAAAATAAAAAATTACGGAAATGTCGGTACACCCGCATGGCACTTTGAGAATGCCCGCGCCTATTTGCAGCGGTATCGAGTAGTGCATGCTGGGCAGCATTATACAGACGGCCACGATCCATGCTTCTGAGCCACTTTTATGCGTTTTCTGGCACGGTAGTTACAATTATTGTGTGCAACCAAAACATACTCTACACATTAAAGACGAAAACTTGTGTGGAATGCGGCGCTTGTGCAGTTTTAATTTGCTGATAAGGTAAAGCGTTTTTGAATTATAACGAAGCAATCAATAACAAAGCAGGGATGACTGAATTCATTTTCTTCTCAGATTGCTACTCTTAGCACCTGTAACCTGCGTGCGTGCGACTTGTGCGATTTAATTCTCTTAGGCGTTAAGTCTACAACCGCGATGAATGTGAGTGAGCTCACAAGCAGTAATGGAAGCCGCTGATTCTCACGGGTTCGAAGCCTGATGGATCCGATGGATGAGCATTAGTGATGATACACAACCGGCTGAATCTACAGTCTTGTGCTTTTCCGTGCATGCAAAAGCTTATCTGTTTTCGAAGATGGCTGTGATGAACCACAATTATCCATGAGAAAAACCCCTACTCATGAGCACATCAAAATATATCCGTCCCAAGTTTAAAATACTGGGTCGTACATAAATACTGTTAGTGGACATCGCGTCTTTCGTGACAAATCCTGTTCTCTGCAGCGTTCGTAAACTGAATGGCAGTGGAGGCGAAGACGCGGTATATCGCAGTTAGCTTGTACATCTAAACGATCCGAAGCTGTCCCCCTTGGCCAAGTGGCCTAAGCTGCTGACTGCCGGTTCAAACCGCTGGTAGTCATGGTTTCGAATCCTGATGGATCCGATGGATGTGCAATACAGACGATGCCCAACATGTTGAAAATGCAGCCTAGTGTTTTCCGGGCATGCGGACAACTATCTGATTTGGAAGATTAATGTGATGGACCTCAGTTATATAAAATTATTTTGTTATAAGTTTGGACTAGTGCAGATGGAGACTTTTATATGCTTTAGCTGTGTTAGTCTCAAAATGATGATCATTCAAATCTGACGTTGAATATACGTTCTATATTATCTAAGCACATAAAGTTTTGATGTATTACATTAAGAAAAGGCATCGATTCACTCGATTGCGTCCCAACCTCGAAGCCTAGCGTAGGAGATGACCACGCGTTTGGAGGTAACTACACGCAAGGTATTGCGAGATTACCATATTGGTAAACCGCCGAATCACTTTGAGCACTTTGTCTTCTGACTTTTGCAAAGTGCTGCAGATGAAATTGCAAGGGGCTGTGTTAAAATGGCAGCCTACGTGGTAGGCTTATTGTCGTGCCTAGACAAATTTTTATTTCACAATCTCCGAAAGGCTGCGGCGTATAACATGCCGTTTATGTAAATCCATACCCATCGTATTGAGTTGGATAGGTATACATTTAAACGTAAATGTGGCACGCAGTATGGAGCATGACGCTCGATGTATCGGCGGAGAAAGCCATTTGCCACTGAAGACACCATGATACTAAATCCTTCACGTCATTGCGGCTTGCAACAAAAGCAGATAATATGGACCTTAGAAAACGAAATATAGCACCATTATATCCTTTGTAAAGAGGAATGGGCGGCTATGGCTTAGGATATCGTAGATGTTATTCACATGGAAATACAGGGTGGGTCCAAGCACCGTCCCTTTTACATGACTACCAGAAACTTGGATGGGGATGCATTCGATCCACACAATATTACAAATTGCGTGCGTCCGGTTAGTAAGCTTCAAACCTCTCGAACAGAAGTATGCCTAAACCGTAAACTTTAATGTTATGCAATTAGCGTAACTGGGGACAATAAATAACGCATTTCGCATATCCACATATTGTATAATAATTGCCAGTTTTAAGTCAAGTAACTTAAGTCAAATTAGGCTCTATGCCCCTTGGTAGGTGCATTTTCAGCAAACTAAATTCTCACTTTTAATGGTTATGATATTACTGTTACAGCAGTAAATGAAACGCGTAAAACATCAGCACTTCTCATTCCGACCAAAATTTCGCAGCGTGCTGATAGTTTTGTTTAGGTCGACCTGCAAGCTGGACAGTTAGAATAGCATAGAATTAAAATAACATGCATTAGGTGAAAAGAACCTTGTAAACGTTCAGCGGGTAAAGGAATTAAATAACATCCGTGATAAGTTCAAATGTAGTGGATGAAGAAGATTGAATAAAATCTAGGAGAATATCTGGTAAACGCGTCTAGATGCTTTTTGACAATAAACTCCACTAGGAACTTTCTAGGAAATCCGATGCATCTGGAAATAAGCAATATGTACCTTAAAATCATTGTATAGTCTGTTTTGTTCTAAGTCACTGAAGATTAGATAAAAACATTAGGGACAGCGTGGCAGTATATATGCGGTCCCAAAGCTAAGAATCAGGTCACCGGGTACTGAAAGAAGTTTAAGTCGAGGAGCACAAAACAAAGACTGTCTGACCATACATAATATTCCTGCTACGTTAATAGACCATGAAAAGATTTGGGACAAAAAACCATTCAAATCTAATACCGGACGACTGGTTATGCTTTGTGCGAAGCTTTGAAATTATTTCCCAAATGCGGCGGAGTAGGATACTTCAATTAACTTATAATGACACGAGTAAACGACATGCCCAATAAATTGCTCTCATCCGCAGTAAATATCGTAACAAACAGTACTCCAAGGAGAATAAACAGCAAAGGCTAATTGGAAGGTTCGCCGCTTAGACATCCCAAGCGAGTGTTAAGGATATCAATCTGGCTGGTTGCACAGTATCCGCCGCTTAGAAATCTATTTTGGGACCAGCTAAGATATTCCGCATACTGAATACCCACGAACGCCCCCTTAACTGACGTTTTATCACAAATAATCTATAAGCAGTTTAGCACTCCAGTCAGGTAATGGTGCAGAAGCAGTACTATTCTCAGCGACTCAATTCAGTACCACCACATGCAACTTTGAATTTTCCAGATGTTTCTTAGGGCAAACAGCTGACAAGCAAAATTTCCGGATAACTTCTGTAAACAACAAGAGGTAAAAATAGTTTATGTTCACGGTTTTCCAGAACTCCCTACAATAAAAGAGCTAGAGGTCAAAGCACATGCCTGATGTAAATGGCTTCTTATTCCTGAATTTTGTCAATCAAAAGCATGTGAGCAAATTCGACATAAATGTTACTGATGTCACCAAGCTAGAAAGAGCGTATTCTCCGGGTGACGAAAAAATCATTGCATTCCATTCTGATGGCGAAGCATGTGCTCAAAATATGGTTGCAAAAAGTAAATTGCTTGCAACAGAAATACGTAGTAAGTCAATAGACACCAGCCCAAGGTACACCATGTGACATTGAGCAGGCCACTTACTAATAAACTCAGTCATCATGTAGTTCAGAAAGGAAACAATGTTATAACAGATTAATAGCCGAAGGATGCCATTATGGTCTACCGTTTGATGACACTGAGAACTCTACATGACAAACTGAACTGGCCCTAGTGCCTGTGTCATCGGTCCCACGAAACATTACCGGCAGCCGATCCCTCATGGGTCGTCACTGACCCTCACTAAACATCAGCGTTTACAAACACACTCATTATCGCTGATGCCCTCACCTTCTTGCATACCAATGCACGTCATTATGGCAGCAAAATAACCGAATATCCTACACGTCCCGTCTCCATGCATTCGGACCTAGTTACGGCCCAAAATATTAATTTAATTAATATTTTATACTTGACAACGTGACACACACCGTTTGGGCATGCTCAAAATATTGAAACCATGTGCGTATTAGCATAATAAGCAGGACCAAGAACAGGAGTAATACAGCTTTATTCCGTGGTGTAGGTTTAGATGGCCCAAAAACAGAATTAAGTCAAGCATCCCAAAGATAAGAATTACAAAGATCCTTGGAGCGGAGTATATTGGTGAGGAAATGGTCCGACAAATTTGTGTACACAGTGCGTGTCAGGTGTGTGAAGCATGAGGATAAAGCTGTAACAAATCTATGAATAGAGGCATGTCAGTGATTACACATGTAGGCGTGGGCTTATAAGAGAAGATTTATCTGGATACTTGTGAAATTTGGAATCAGTCAGATTGCAAATGCGTGCTTATGGCGGTGAAATTATTGAGTGGCATGACACAGCCGCCAAGTCGCAGTGTTGTTAAACACACATTTGTGGGTTTTTCTAGGAAGAACGCTTGCTAGGCAAAAGCTCACCAGGTCCTGGAACACTGCCGGGTGAACATGGCTGAATACGGCGATCACCGATGCTGAGATCACTATACCCTGCGTGACTTCCATACAAAACGATCGACTTAGCAAAGGCGATATAGAGCTTCCTTATTATCAACCGGATGCATGTTGATAAGCTGGACGACCCAGCAACTCAAGCAGTCGCATCGCTTTGGTGTCGTATGTTCTTAATAAGTGATGACGTGCGTTTACTAGAAATAAGTTCCTGCCCTCCAGTGAAAAGGTTGAAAATAGCTTAGTGCCTAGCTTCTGTGATGGAACAAAATCTGGCGAAACCACACACTCACATCCCTCTGGTGGGGGACAGCAACTTTCAAGAAATGGAACACCTTGCTTCGCACAGCAAATAATACAAGGCTAAGTTGCAAGCGGTTATTACCGAGGTGTCTGCGTACAAACATGTTACCTCTACTACGCGGGGAAGAATGGGTGTCGCACACACTGTTTTGAACACTGTGCCCATCAACAAGGAATTAATACTCGACACCGTGTCCATAGATGCACTACATGGCCGTAGCCATCACTTGATGCTGCGGTTTTGTTATATCTTCCACTGGGTGTATATCAGTGAGAAAAAGCAACCAAAGTGCAATGCCGTGTCCGGCTGGCTCTTTGCAATTCTCAACTGAATGACCATACACATAAAGACACACATACTGAATGACCCGGATCCGAACAACTGGGCCAAACAATTAGCAAATTAGTCATCCAGGAGTGACCCCTTGCGAAAGCTGTGTTGATGTGGACTGATAAGACCAAATTCCCATAGGTGGTTTTCAAGCACTTCCCAGTGCTTGACCAAATAAAAATAACCAAATAACTTGACCAGTAAGTTTGTCAAATTAACCGGTCTATGATTGGCACGGAGATGGTTGCCGCCCTTTTGTTAAGTCGGGCAGACGTTAGCATCCTACCACTCCATGGAAAAGTAGCAGCTGCGAAGCGGTAACTGAAACATCCGTGTCACTATGTCACATTGCTCGCTTGCCATTTCGTACAAAATCTTTGGGGTAATATTATCCATCCCAGCGGATTTATAAGCACTTAGCCCTAAAGCAGGTGGATAATTGTGCCTCCGAAATTGAGAAGTCAGTTACAAGGTAGTCCTGTGGAACTCTCATTGCTTAGTTAACATGCGACAGCTGCTCATCTCGAACACAAGTCCGGGAATACTTCGCACTGAGTAGACAGGCTTTTTCATGATCAGTGTTGGCCGTTGCTCTGTCGCTGCTTACTAACACTGGAATAGGTCAGCCAACGTTACTAGGCCTTTTGACGTAGACTCAGAATCGTCTGGGATTTACTGAGGATGAATTAGCCAGCTCCAGCTCATAGCTAAGATAAGTTGACCATAAATGTCTCTTGCAAGTAGTTCGCGGCGAAAAGTACATTCCAAGAGGACTTTCGGATATATATGTGATGTTCCTTGAGCGAACCATAAATCGGGACGCCTGAATGCGCAGAAATAATTCGCTGAAAGTAGAATCAATTACATCAAACAATTGGATGGAGAGCTTTGACCAGCCCCATGATGAAATATATATAATTTCGCCCCTGTATTTCGGACTAAAATGATATCGCAAATGCGTAATAAAATCGTCTGATAAAATATGCACGACTATCAACGGAATGTCCGGCGATGCTTATCCGTTAACGAATCAAAAATAGTAACAAAACCTGCAGTATTTAGGAAGCCCTATTCCTAATGTTTTGTTTTATTCACGAATGAGCATGGCATTATTGTACCAAATTGTCTGTTGCCATGCAGTCACAGCTTCTAGCAAATATGTAACAATTGACGCTTTTTACTTTATATTACTTTTGGCTTCTTTAAATCCCAACCTATCCTGTCGGAATAAGTGCATCGCAATGAGGCTGGACCTTACCGTGGTGCGATGGTTTGTATGCCTCAGCGATTCTTTGAGCTGTGCTGGATGGTGCTTTTACACCTTCAGTGCCACTCATACCAGATTGGTCAATGGTTAAAGGTCAGACAAACTCAGCCTCCTGGTCTTCCAGGTAAGGAGTTGGAATAAGCATGGCACCTTATTCCATAAAACGGATGCCTTGTAGCCTAGCGCCAAACCCGCTGCCTTGCGGTCAGGTTTTTGAACCAAAGGCTTTGGTTGAGAACCGTAATCGTTCTCCTGTCTAGGCCTGGGCAACCTGACAGTATCCTGCCCACGCAATACAATGAATACCATTTCAAACGAATTTCTGATCCTCTGGCCACCGCAGAGGATAATCAACGGTGCCCTATCTGCTGCATCGAGCAGGGTGGATAGGGGTTTGGATGCTATTGCTCAAGACTTCCCGACTTCTGATTCCCCCACTTACGCATTTTCACTTTTACCGTCCCCTTCCAACTTCGCTTATATCCCCCGGTTTTCAACCCCCAGATTATTGGCCCTCCCCCAACACGCTTTGCTACGTAGATATCTTCTAATTTCAACTCACATGTGAACGCGG
This sequence comes from Dicrocoelium dendriticum, assembly GCA_944474145.2. Classification (NCBI taxonomy): domain Eukaryota; kingdom Metazoa; phylum Platyhelminthes; class Trematoda; order Plagiorchiida; family Dicrocoeliidae; genus Dicrocoelium; species Dicrocoelium dendriticum. The sequence continues at coordinate 25,669 of CALYDF020001455.1, forward strand.
AGAGTCACTCCTCTCCTGTCGACAGGCCCATGTCCAATCAAGCTGTTCATTCCAGTTCATCGGCTTGCATTTAGGGCCCACGATCCTCCTTCAGGTTGGCATGCCTCAATGTACGCACATTGCCGCAGATCGTCCAACAGGCAACACTTGCCCGGACATTGGAGACCCTCTCCATCGATATCTGCTGCTATCGGAGACCCGCCTTTAAGAATACTGCGCTGTGTTCACCCGGCGTTCCGCCTCAGGTGACTCAAACAGTGTTTCCTCATTGCGCCTATCCGGTTACGAAGCTGCTGCGAGCACCGGCCAGGCCGGTATTGGCATTGCCCTGTGTCTTCGGGCTGAAGCTTCTCTGGTTGATTGAATTCCAATCAGTAGCCGGATGTGTGCGGTCCGATTGGCTGGCTCGTTCAAAGCTTCAAACTCTCGTGGGAATAATAGGTGTCTACACATCATCACTGCCTACGCGCCCACGAACTGTAGCGATGATTCGGTAAAGAACGTCTTCTACCGCCAACTGGCCCAGCTCGTTCGCCACAAAAGAAGCACGGACACTATGGTGCTGGCTGGGCATTTGAACGCGAAAGTTGGTAAGTTGTTCACTGATGAAATGCATTTGGGTGGTCAGCACGATGTAGGCATCCGTAATGATAACGGTGAGCGGTTATTCATTTATGTGAAGATGCTCGCTAATTTCTTGCGAGCACTAATTTCCGACACAGCACCCGCCGGAGGGTGACTTGGCGCCCACCAGCCTCGAACCAGCCTTGGACGCAGATCGATCACATTGCTATCAGTTACCGCTGGAGAGGCTGCATCCAGAACTGTCGCTCGATTTGGAGCACGTGTGCGGACCTCGATCATGCAAGTGTATGTGCTGACATGCGGATGCGTTTACGCGGACGCCCACGACGACGCTGGGAGGTAATCGACACCAGTCAACTGACAAATCCAGCTGTTCTGAATGCGTATCGAAGTACGCTGACATGCGAGTTGAGTAATCGCTCACAGGAGACAAATGTTGTTCGCTGGTCACATGTTCGCCAGACCTTACTAGCAGCAGGCAAATCCTCATGTGGTCTGTCTAATAGCCAACATGGTTATCAGGTCTCTTTTCGGTACCTTGAACTTATCGACGCTCGCAGCATATCCCGGCTGGAAGCGAACACAATGAAACCCGCAAAGGGCTCCGGGCAAAACCTCGTGCTAGCCTGAAGAGAGACCGCCAATCTTGGTGGTCTCATCATGCGTCAGAGATGGAAGTGGCCGCTGCCCTTGGCAACCATCTTATGTTATTACGTCTGATACGGGAAACAGGCAGCAGGAGACCTGGTGTTAGGGAAACAATTTGTGTTGAGAGTGGACAGTCTATACACAATTTGTCAAAACGTTTAGAGCATTGGGCTGAGCATTTTGAAAAGCAATTTAATCGGCTAGAATTGTTTGATTCTCCGGCGAGTGGTCGCCCTGCTCCGTGGGCTGTCCGTTTGGATCCACCCTCTCGCTCAGACGTCGAACGTAAGGTCGGACGGTTGAAGTTGAACAAAGCCGCGGGACCAGATGACCTTTCGCTAGCCTTCTTCAAATTTCGAGGCTCTGCTCTTGTTGATGCTTTACATGAATTACTGATGAAACTGTGGCAACAGGAGACTGTCCCAACCGACTGTAGCCGCTCCGTTATTGTTCCCATCTTCAAAGGCGGCTCGCGCTCTGAATGTGGCAACCATAGAAAATCAGTCTGATCTCCATCGCTTCCAAATTCCTCGCCTCCATAATTCTTCACAGATTGACTGGCGCACTTGAGAGTCATATTCGTGAGAAACAAGCCGGGTTACGTCGTGGTCACGGCTGCATCGACCACAACTTCACCTTGCGTCAGTTGTTGGAGCAACGTCACATATATTGGCGGCCCACCGTAGTCGTGTACCTTGACGTCAAATGTGCCTTGTATTCGGTTGATCGATGTGCCCTTTGGAATTGTCTACTCAGGAAAGGAGTGTCCGAGAAGTATAATATAATCCGAGCATTATATGCGCGTAGCACGGGCAGATTGAGGGCTTACGGCAAGCTGTCGTCAGCCCTCAATATTTTCAGCGGTGTGAGACAGGGTTGCCCACTGTCAACTTCCCTTTTCAACTTCACTATTGACGAAGCAGTGGAGAGTGAATTTACAGGACATGACTTGGTTGGTGTGGAACTACTTCCAGGAGAACAACTTCTTGACTTGGAGTATGCAGACGATATTGCCTTAATATGTGACAGCTCCCAGACGCGCCAAGCCGCGCTGAACAGATTAGCACTGGCTGTCAGCCGCTTCGGGCTTTGCTTTGCATTATCAAAATGCAAAGCATTCCTCCAAGATTGGCAGGGATCGCTTCCTGCGCTGGCCCTTGGTGGGGGTCAGCTAGAATTCTTTCGGAAATTCAGCTAACTGGGAAGTTGTATCAGCGCCCTTGGGATCGAAGACGAGATCACGAACCGTATAGCAAAAGTTTGAAGTGATTTTGCTAACCTTCGCCACCTATGGCGGCGGCGCGACATTACTCTCGCCCTGAAGGGCAGAAAGTACAATGCGGCGATACGTTCGACCCTACTGTACGGATGCGAAACCTGGCCCTAAAGATCGGCAGACATGAGGAGGCTAGTTAGGTTAGACCATCGGTGCCTACGCAGTTTGGCTCACATCTGGTTGGAACACCGCGTGAGTAACACGCGTCTTCGACGCCTTATTTACGGCACAGAAAAAGGAATTGAACTGCTCAGCACCTTCATTTCACGCACCAGGCTCCGACGTCTAGGCTACATGTTACGCATGCCAGCCCACCGACTCACTCGACGTGCGTTATTTGCTCACCGGGGATGCGGATTGAAGAAGAGGAGGGGTGGACAAGCAATGACTTGGTCCAGAGGAATTAAGTCCCTCACTTCGGAGCTAGCCTCGGTTGGAGCGTCACGCATCCATGGTTGGGGCCTAAAAGACGGTGAATACGTATGGCTAGATACACTTGCTGACATGGCAAGGAGACGACCTCAGTGGCGTTCCTGCTGTGAGTTTCTTTGTCCCTCCCCACTCCTTTTAGCTTCACCTCCAACTACGATTTCATTTCCTAGCGAATAATATAATAATTGTTTTAATTTTTGCCTGGTAGCCGGCTGGTAGCTTACCGGAACGATGCATATCCGTTGCTGGTAGCTCAGCTGGCATGCAACTCTCGTATTTATTTTTCCCTTTCCTTTATGTATTGTATGTATATATGTATTTCCTTTATGTATTGCGGCAGAATAGCGCAGGTGTTTCCACCTGTAGCTGACGTGTTTAATGATGCTGATGCATGCATCATGTCGAGTGTTTTGGTAAGTCCAAATGGTTGTGTTGTTTTGCTTGAGGTTATATTCCACGCTGCCTGCGTTGACTGCATTGTAAGCGTTCGCAAGGCTATCCTCATTTTATTTGTACAGCGCGTACCTCTTCTTTTTGCTATCAAGACGGTTAGAAATGCTGTAGGTGTGCCTTTAGGAATTTAATCATCTGATTCAATTCCATATGCGGCAAAGCTAGATGCTCATTACCTGTAATCCATTTGTCGTGTAGCATGCATTGCGATCTTTGCGGAAGTTGCTTCCATGATGCATGCACCGGGTTGTCTGCAGACCAGTATGCCTTCCTAGCAAGCAAAAAGTGCTAACCTTATGGCTATGGCTATTGTTTTAAGTTTAAAGCTCAGCGTTGTGTAACCACGAAGGATGGCTTTGATTCGCTCGTTTTCCGAATAGCAAACAACGAAAGAGCATTGTTTTTGATATTGAAAACTTTGGATGGAAAAGTGGTTTATTAGAAAATCTTGACAACCACTGTTGTTCTCGGCTAGGTAAAATTGGCAACTGGATTCTGTCGACCTAACACCATATCCAACAACGGCTTTTGAGATAGTTGGCAGTAAACAGATGGTGATATTACGTGATTTCGCCACTAGTGACGAAGTATTGCGGACCTCCTTACCATAAAAGTTTGGCGGAACAAAACAAAGAAGGATTTAATCTTGCAACATGCTGTAGTAACGAAGTGTACTGAAGGTTGGGTAAGTGCGCCTAAAGCAGTGAGTTATTTGCGTTTCCGGCCAAAGACTCTTCCTACACGGAGAGTGTTTCATACAACCAACCACGCTCCAGTAAATGTGGCGTGTGGATTGTGCAACTTTCGCCACAGTGAGACATACACTGATAGCAGCGAACTTTGCAGGAATATAACGGTGTCCACTGCTACTCTTCCAAAAACCGAATGCTTGGTGACGTTTAATGTTTTAAACTTTGCATTCCTAAACTCCTACCGCCTGGTTATCCTTGCCGAACTATACGGAAAGCCATTAGGCGTGGCTGTGCAGGTCGATGTTGCGAACGTCAAACCCCGTTTACTAAGAGTAGGTATTTCAAAGCCAAACGAGAGTAATACGCTTCTGCGTTTCGCTGTTTTACTCAAGGGTTCTAAGGTCAGTATTCAACTTAACCTCCCTTTAGCTGATAGGTTACAATTAAAAAGCCGCCATAAATAACCTAAAACCATTTTGCGAGGCAAGTAAAACGGGTTGTTGATTGGTGGGTTTTAGTTGGTGAGACGATGTCTACTTCCGCACTTCCAGAGCCCGGTCGAGTGGCACCCGATCCGCGGCTCACAATCCCAATTTCCCTAAGCTAGTCCTCAGCAATGTGTCTAGTCATAGGACCATGATATGCGCAATTGGCGCCCTCGTAGATAACTCTCGGCCAGGCGTAGTTACTTACACTAAGTTACATAGGCTCCTCGACATTCTTGACAGCGAATTTATTTCACTGGCTATACCATATTGCGATCAGTTTGCGTCTCATGCTATCTTGCAGTTGGATATGTATAGCACATCAGAACTAGCTTGATTATTTTAGAAACATTTTGAATCAATTCCTGATGAAACTGCGAAAGCTCTTTCAAATAATTAAATAAATTAATTGTATATCCTCGGTGTTGATGGAGACACGCTAACAAGGCATGATCAAATTTTTACAAACAAATCTGCGACGATCAAATGCGATCACATTTGGTTTAGACATTGGAAGTTGCAAGAAGTGATTTTAGGTTGTTATAACTGTTCAGCAACACGGTTGATTCCGTTTTAAAACAGTTGTTAATGCAAAGGTGTATGTTCAAAGCACGTTATGTTATACTGGAATTTGTTCCAAGTAAATATTCTGGCCTGAAGCCGATCTTTTGCGCCGTTACTCGCAGACAGCTGTCATCCACTTTTGTGGTCGCGTTGGGTTTCCATCCTGTTCATTTATGTGAAGTGTTCTTTGCGAGGGTATTTATGAGAGTTGCTAAGTATAGACCTTTCAGTCAAGGAAGAATGAATCCATTCCATTGGAAGTATATAATACTAGAGAATTTCAACCTCTCGGAAGTCTATTGCGCCGATCCTTCTTGCAATTCGGCGGCAGGAACATTCGGTGCAGACTTTCTTGAGCTGACTTTCCAACTGACCTTGCACCAGTTCCGGGAATTCTCCACTAGGTATATGGACAATTAAATACCATCTACTATAGATCCAGTTTTGCTAAGTCAATCGAGTTCGAGACCGAAGTTTCATACCGTGCACCTCTAGGGTCCATCCTTCACGCAAGTATGCACTTTCAAGTCAACAACAAACTGATGTTGAACTACTTCCGAATATTTGGCGGGCGGACTTTAGTGCAATGCGAGCTGAGGCTTCAGTGCTAAACTGTAAGATATCGTTGGCTGCCTCTGTCGAGTTAGTATGGGATAAATTTAATACATACGGAGGTTTCTACTCCTTATAAAACACTCATGAGGAATAGAAGGCTACGGGCACAGCCACCAGAAATAGATACCACAGGCAAGTACCAACTCAAGAAACGACGTTGATGCTGGCGAACCTACAAAGCAGTTCCATCAACCAGTACCCATGCTAGTTATCGAAATATTAGAAATAAATATAAGCGTGATCTAAAGACTGTTCGTCTCCAGTACGAGCAGGATTTAGTGGACTCGGCTGCTGCTAATCACAATAAATTTTTGCTTAGTTTACGAGTCGCAGCGGGGCAAAGCTCTCTTTTCCAGCGTTATTGTCAGCAGACGGAAGCCTTGCGCAAACTGACTATAACAAGGTTTGTATACTTAGTGATAAGTATACGGTGCCCTTTGCTCAGAAGATCTATATACCACATGCTGAGTTGCTTTCAAGTGTTCTGCAGGATTCCTGCTTAGCTGATTTTGAGATAACGGAGACCCAGGTATTCTAGCTACTGCAAGGCATTAATCCCTCTAAAGCTTCCGGTAATGATTAATTTCATCCGAAACTGTTGCATGAATTAGGCGCTAAGCTGATTGGTCCACTCACATGCGTTTTTTCAATATCGCTTTACAGATGCATCCCACTTTTGGAATAGAAGGAGGCAATCATCTGTCCAATTTTTAAAGGAGCTGAGAGCGCTCTGGCCGCGAACTACCGATATGTTAGTTTGACAAGCTTAGTAGTCAAGTTGTTTGAAAAGCTGATAAGGGATTTAGTGGAGAATCACCTGAATAAATTCAAACTTCTCAGTTTTGCGCAACATGCACACCGCAAGGAATTTTATGTCAGACTAATCTACGTGTAGATTGGTAAACCTCGGCCGAAGCGGTATACAGTGGCCACGTTGTAGACGTGCTACTCGTGTAGTTTCGGAAAGCTCTGGATACTGTTTCCTATATTCCGCTCTGACTAATTTGTGATTTTACGGCATATCTGGTCGCGCCATGCAATTTGTGTCGGCCTTTATTATGGGGAGGGAAGAATGCCTACGGGTGGGAGGTAGCATGTACTCGGGCAAGCTGTCCTTATTGGCGTCCCGCAGGGCTCGACATTGGACTAATGTTGCTCGCCATCTTCGTAAATTACTTGCCGGGAGAGCTAAGTTTGTCATCACTAATGTTTGTTGAAAACGTAAGCTTTGGAATAATGTGGATGTTCCGGTAGTTCTGAGTCAAATCAGCGTGTCTTTGATGGGCTCCGCGCATGGTCTACCATATGGTTGATGCCCATAAATAGAGCAAGGTGCCCTGTGCCCTGAATCGGATTTGCTAATCCTCTCACTCGATATGTTGTCGGCGGTGGTTAACTTCCTATTTTAACTAAGCAGGAGCATATAGTGTTCGTATGCTCATTAACACATCATTCTGGCGACAATTGGAAGAGTGCTGCTTGTCGGGGATATCGAATGATGTGGTTAATCTATCGCACTTTTGGAATACTAAGGACAATTTGTTAGTGAAGCTATTCTAGGCATTCGTCCCACCCACCTGGAATATTGTATCCAGGCTATTCCACCATGCCTTATCTGAGACGAAATTGACTTGGATATGGTGTTACCAGTGGGTACTCGGTAAGTGAATAGTCTACGGGCGCAAACCTCTCCTAGCTCAGTTTGGGGATGTACTCAATGCACTACCAACGGATAAATGAGGACCGGGTTCTCAATTATGGTATGTTAAGTGCCAAGATCACTCCGGACTTTACAGGGCTGTTTAGTAAATATAGATTACATAAACTCCGCACTCACCTGCTAAAATTGGATAAACCACGATCTGGTGGGATTAGGACATATACTCTTCTGTTGCACCAAATTATGGATCGCTGGAATTCGCTTCCAGGTCAAGTGTTTACGAAACCTACGGTTAAGAGTTTTGTGCGCCAGCTCGATTCTCATGGGTGAAAAAACAAAACATTTTTACTTCCTAACTGACTCACCTGCACTTTTCAGTTCTATTATTATTACATTTCTTGGTATGCTACTCGATTAGCTGTTTCCAACTTCGCTTCCTGCTCTCCGAGTTTACTTTTATCTTTTTCTTGTTTCACGTAACCAAAACATCAGGTACTGCTAACGCAGAATACATAGGAATTAATTGATTGTAAAACAAGTGAATGTCTTTGTTTTAGGTCCATCAGTATTTCAATGTCTGCAAACTCCTGGCTCAACGACCCGCTGAAAAAGGAACACTCATGAGATAATCCTATTGTTCCGGTCATACTTGAACATGAACTTGAAAATTACGGCGTGGCGGACGTGACTCTTCACACTATAAAATCACCTCCACAACCACGCATTGGCAGGTTGACTGATAACACATCTCACAAATCCTGTGCAAATACCTGCCCTCGTACGACTACACGTAAATGTTTGACCAGTGACATGCCACTATTCTTAAGGTATTTTTGCACCGTTTCCTCATGTTCCACTCACCTGACGCGCGGAGTGTACACAAGCATATCGGACTGCTTCCCCTCCAACATACCACAATAATGATATAATTCTTATCTCTACATTTAGCGTTCTGTGAGGATAGACTTCAGTGATTATTTGGACCATGTGGACACAAAATACTGACCGCATCCCGCTCTTGTTCTTGCTACTCATGATGTCATGTACCATATTACGTTATGCTGCTCACGCAAAAATAGCATGTCTCTTCTCGAGAACAAGTTATCTATTTATTTATTTATTATGAGAGGAAGGGTTCATTATTTCTATTCATTCGAAAGGTGTTTAAAAGCACTGCCGTCCCCAATCATTACTGCTGAATCCTGACTAAGCTTACCGCTGAGTCAACTGGAATTCAGGCGTAACGTGACTACCATTAGCCTTACGAAAAACCGGTCTTACATGTGCGTTACAGTATATAAATGCTATTTACATTGTGGTCAATTGCAGTGTTGTAGGTGGGTTTTAGCCTGGCAAACGTTTTTCCCTATAAAACCCGCAAGTGTCTTTTTGACGACATTGCGATTTGGTGGATGTGAGTCGCCGCCGAAATAAAGTCACTGCTCACTACTTCGCCCGGTGAAAGGTTTCCATATCTGATATTTTCGAGCACAACTTGTTTTTCACAACACCCTATCTGTCTTCTACGCCTACGGAAATACTAAGATCAATCTCCTGAACCATTCGAACTTCCACTTAGCAGTTCCGTAACGAAAAAGCTTAGTTATCTTACAGTTCCTGGACGTTACATTTCTCTTTGACACCAATGATCATGTCCTTCATCTGTGTATCACTCCTATGCTAAAGTACGTACAATTTCCATACCATGTATTTGGCCAACACATATATCTTTCATGTGGTGTACAGACGCCTTTAGTATTCCTGTAACTCTATCAACCATTTGATCACGCATGTACTGTTGTGGCTCGTTGGCTCAAGACGAGAATTATTTGTTTATTTAATGACGCAAACTATTACCGTCCACCAAACCTACTCCGATTGCAATCCAAGAATATGGCGTTTATCATCGCTGTTGCGCACATACAATATCTGTAAAATCGCAATGACATCACAGAGCAACACGACTTTCGACAAAACACTCATGTAGTACGAACTTGCTATTGCATGCAAAAGCTAAACTGAAGCAGCTGATGAAAATGCATGAGTCCATGTTTCCTACTTGGATTTTTCAAAACCGTTTGTTTGATAGCCTACCAAATTCTCCTTCAAAAACTTTATGGAGTTGGTGCCCCACTGCTGCCACGCATAGGAAAGTCCTGCAAAATTGTCGTTTTGAAGTCAAAGTACGAGAAACCCCGCCCAAAATATTGAGGTTGAGAGCAATTTACCAAAAGGCTTGTTTCTGGGGAACCGGCTGTTTTGATTTTTATAAACGATCTGGCGAAAGAAATTACTTCAGATTTCATAATCTTCGCACATGAACTAAACGCATGTGGAGCGATCAAATAAACGAAGTAATAAGAATAGCTCCAGCGTGCTCACAACACGATATCAAACTTGTTAGTTCTGAATACAATACTGTTCAATGTGTAAAAGGGCCAGTAGTCCAATTGCGCCATCAATATGAATACGTGTATGAGCTTGAGTCTCATATACTGAAAACAACTTTAGCTAGAGGTGTGGAACACCTCAGCTACTGTGCCGCAAACACAAAAAAGGGAAAAAATGCAACTGGTACAAGCCGGCTGAGATACCGTTAACGGATGGGCCTTGTTCCGATAAGCTACCAGCCGGCTACTGTGAATCAAAAATGTACTATGCACAAGTATATTAGGCTAAGTAATGAGATCGTGTTTGGAAGGGGGGCTAAGATGGATGGGGTGGGACAAATAAACTCACAGCACGGACTCCACTAAGGTCGGCTCCTAGCCATATCAGCAATCGTGTCCAACTAAATGTGTTCGTCTTTCGGACCCCAATCAGAGAGCCGAGATGCTCCAACCGATTCTAGCTCAGAAGTAAGCGCCTTCATTCCTCTCGACCAAGGCATCGCTTGGAAACCCCTCCTCTTTTTCCATCCACATCCCCGGCGCGCAAGCAATGCATGTCGCCTGAGTAGGTTGGATGGCATGCGTAACACGTGGCCGAGCAATCGGAGCCTGGTTCATGAAATAACGGTGCTGAGCGGTTCATTTACTTTTTCTGTGCCGTAAACAAGGCGTCGAACCCGCTTGTTGCTCACGCGGTGTTCCCACCAGATGTGAGCTAAAGTACGAAGGCACTGGTGGTCGAACCCAACTAGCCTCTTCCGTACAGCTGCATTAAGCGGCCACTTTTCACAACCGTACACTAGGGTAAAAAGTAACTTTGCATTGTACAATCTAACTTCAGGGCAAGAGTGATGTCGCGCCGGTGCCATAAGTGGCGAAGGTTAGCAAAAGCGCACCGAGCTTTTGCTATACGTATCGTGATCTCATCCTCGAGCCCACGGGCGCTGATACAACTTCGCAGGTAGTTAAATTTTTGAACGACTTCTAGCTGATCCCCACAAACTATCGGCGGAGGAGGCGGTTCATATCAATCTTGTAGGAAAGCTTTGCACTTCCAGCGTGCGAAGCAAAGCCCGAAGTGACGGATAGCTTGTGCTACTCTATCCAGTGCCAATTGACACGTTTGTAAGCTGTCACAGATTAGGACAATATCCTAAGCATACTATAAGTCAAAAAGTCCTTTTACTGGGAGCAGATCCACACCTTCAAACTCGTGTCCTATGAACGCGATTTCCATGACTTCGTCAACAGCGAATTAAAGAAGAAAGGTGACAGCGGGCATCCTTGTCTCACGCCGCTGGAGATAATAAAGGGCGACGACAACTTGCCGTAAGCCCTCACTCTGCCCGAGCTACGCGCATATAGTGTTTGGATACTATTCACCTATTTCTCAGGTACACCTTTCCTGAATAGGCATTCCCAAAGTGCATGTCTATCCACCAAATCGAATGCACTTTGATATCCAGGAACACGCAAACGGTGGGCCACTAATGCATGTGACGGTGCTCCAACAACTGACGCAAGAGTAAGATGTGGTCAATGCAGCCACGACCTCGACGAAATTCAGCTTGTTCTTCACAAACCTGGCTTTCACAAGTGCCACTCGTTCTGTGAAGGATGACAGAGGCGAGGAATTTGGAGGCGATGGAGATCAGTCTGATTCCTCTATGGCTGTCGCATTCCGATCGTGAGCCTCCTTTAAAAATTGGGACTATGACGGAGCGGCTCCAATGTGTTGGGACAATTTCCAGCTCCCACATTTTGACTATTAACTTGTGTATATCATCCACAAGAGCAGGTCCCCCGAATTAGAGAACGGCTGAAGGAAGATCATCAAGCACCGCGGCTTTATTTAATTTCAACAGTTCGATCTCATGTTCGAATTCTGAGCGAGTGGGTGGATCCATATGGATAGTCTACGGAGCGGGGCGATCAGTGACCGTCGAGAAATCTAACCATTCCGACAGATTAAATTGCTTTTTGAATGCTCAGCTCAACGCTCTAGGCGTTTTGATAAGTTGTGGATAGGCTTTCCACTCTCTTCACGTATAGCTTCACTAGCACCAGGTCTCTTGCTGCCCGTTTCCCCTTATCAGACCGAATTACTTACCATGGTTACCAAGGGCAGCTGCCATTTCCATCACTGATGAACAATGAGACCACCAGGACTCGCGGTCTCTCTTCAGGCTAGCACGGAATTTTGCCCGTAGCTTTTTGCTTCATTGTGGTCGCTTATATCCGGGATATGCCGGCTAGCATCTAGAAGTTCCAGAGACTGCGAAGAGGCCCTATGTCTTTGTTGATGATTAGACATACCACATGAGGATTTTCCAGCTGCCAGTAAGGTCTAGTAAATATGAGACCAGTGAGCTTCAATTGCATCCAGTGAGCGTTTATCCAACTCGTATGACAGCGTACATGTATAGGCATTCAGAACAGCTGGCTTCGCCAGTTGGCTGGTGTCAATGTGCTCACAATATCGTCGTGGGTGTCTGCCAAAGCGCATCTGCACGTCAGCACATGCAAGTGCATGGTCGGTGTTCACACACGTGTTCCAAATCGAGCGACAGTTCTGAACGCAGACTCTCCATCGGTAACTTATCCCAATGTGATCGATTTTCGTCCATAACTAGTTCGAAGCTAGTGGGCGCCAAGTAACTCTACGGCGAGTGCTGTGCCTGAAATTAATGCTCGCAAGAAAATAGCGAGCATCTTCACACAAATGAAGTAACCGCCCACCGTTATCATTACGGGAACCTATGCCATGTTGGCCTCAAAGATGCAGCTCATCTGTGGATAAGTTTCCAACTTGAGCGTTCAGATCCCCAGCTAGCACTATAGTATCCGAGCTTCTTCTGTGGCTAAGGAGCTCGTTCACTTGACGATAGTAGTCCTCTTTTAACGATTCCTCGTTACAGCTTGTCGGTGCATGGGCAGCGATAACGAATAGAAAACTGTTAGTACCATGCGACTTCACAGACTTGAACCAGACAGCCAATCGGACCGCACACATCCGTCTACTGATTAGAATTCAATCAACCAGGGTAGCTTCAGTCCCGAGACTTAGTGCAATACCAACACCGGCTTGGCCGGTGCTCGAAGCTGCATCGTCACCGAATAGGAACATTAAGAAAGTGCTGCTAGTGTCACCAGAATGGGATCGTAGAGTGATCACAGAGCTCGAGACTTGCAGGCGGGTCTCCGATAAGCAGCAGATATCGATCGAGAGTGTCTCGAATGTTCGAGCAAGTGCTGACTGTTGACCGATCTGAAGCAACTTTAACCTCATTTAAAACAGCGCTAAAATAACCCAGTAAATGTTATCAAAACCATTTCTTTTATATACTTATGACTAAGCGACAAATATACATCACTTTCACATCCAGTTATGAAGGCACCGCCATTTAGCTTGCCTTACCGGAACAAAACGCCGCTCCAGGCGAATTTTCCAGTATAAAAATTGTCCACCCCCTGGCGGACCACATGGCTACGTTTAAGCATTTGTTGCGTTCGCTTTCCTTTAATTTTGCTGACTTGGAGGAGGTTGCAAAGAAATTATAACTAGCGACTGCGATGTAATTATACAAGCGGCAAGCGCTGACTGTGTTACCCTCAAAATAATCGTGTAAGCATTTTCCTTACGGACAGGTTGAAAAATTTATCGGCTCCAGCAGTTTTAGGATCGCTGTCATAAGAACTAGCGATTTTAGACCTGCAACCAAAAGCTTCCATCTTCCCGTCGCAGAGCCACGTGGAAACCGCATTGTTAGTAGCCAGCTTTTGGTGTTTTTTCCGGCTTTTTGTCTCCCCAGGACAGTAACGCAAAAGAACGGACTGCAGGTGCTGTTCGCCAATGTTCTAAGTTTGTGAAATAAATTTGATGAGATCCAGGCGCTTGCAGCAGATGTTTGTCCTGATTTAATTGCGTTCAACGAAAAATGGTTATTCCCAGACATCATTTACTCTGAATTGCCTATCCCTGTATACCACCTTTCTCGGCTCTATGGTCATGGGAGGAAGACGGGAGGCGGATTAATTCTCTATTTGAGGGCGGATCTGAAGTCCCATTTAGCTGAAGTCCCATATGACAACGAAAGCGATTTCGACGACTTTTGGTGTCGCACTCACGACGGGTGCAGATCTTCATTGATTGGTGTTATCTACAGAGCGCCACTTGCGCTAAAGCTCGCCTGTTGAAACTGCTCAAGAAGCACGGCGCTGGAACGAGAGAAGATTTCAATGTGAGATTTCAATGCTCCTGATATCGATAGGGACCTCTTTCTTCGCAATCGTCCAAATAATTCCTTTGATGCCGCCTTCCTTGACTGCAGCCTGTATCAGCATGTCTCCATGCCGACTGGTATTCTCGCTGGCCAGTCGCCTAATATCCTTGTTTTTGTGCTCTCCCCAGCGCAGTCAAACTGCATGGACCTAACAGTCTGTTAACCCATTGGT
>CALYDF020001456.1:0-29028 GCA_944474145.2 Dicrocoelium dendriticum
TTAAGCAATCGATTGCATAGGGAGATTTGTCTGGATTACTGGGATAAGTCAACAACCACTTAAAGCTCCCCCGGTTTGTTCGGGTTGCTTGCGGTATCACGTGGCACATAACACTTGGGAGAGTAATGGGGCTGTAACTGGTACGGAGGTATTAGAAGGGCTACTCCCTTGCAAAATTTGTTTGCGTTGCTGCTACACATCGATCTCGCAGAGATGAATTGCTTAGTAACCGTCTTCCTGAATAATGTTACCTATGCCCTGTGGGTTCATAATTGTGTGCGAGGCACTCATCTTTGTCTCTCCAAGAAAGCGTAACCCGGAAATACACATCTCAGAGCCGCGTCGAAATTTTAACTATCGACAATGGGATAGAGTCTTCCCTAGAAAGTGCGCGGATACCTGTAGCCACATCTTCAAACCCACTGTCATAGAAAGGCTTCAGCTGCACTTCCAGAGATAACTCGCTCTCTTGCACATAGTTCGCGGACGCACAGGACTGGCTGCTGCCATCTACCAGCCCCAATACTACACATCTAGCCCCGTTTTCGCTTCAAACGGCCGCCGGCGACCACAGAACCCATGCTCCATCTGCCTATGTGCATCAGGAACATCAGCACACAGTAGTATTCTAACACGTGTATCTGTCGTGACTTGAAAACCAACGTCCGACAACTGTAACAACCAAAATGCTACCTGGTTAACGGGCTCCTTTACTGGGCGCTGTGGTAAGCCGGCTAGGCAATAAGCTCGTTTCACGTTAACAATTTCACAGCCATCCAAATATGTTAAGCGGAAACCAGCAATTCCAGAGTTGAGAGAGTGGAGGTCGCTCACAGTTTGTATCTTCAGCGTAACCAGAATCATCTCTACACCAGGATATCGTAACAACTCCTCCTGGATGAGGCTGATGTCAGACCCGCTGTCCAAGAAAGCGTAGGTTTTTACAGAACATAATAGTCATTGCAAATGCACCGGCTAAATTCCGAGAGAAACCATCACGGATTAAGTACGGACGGTGTAGCAACTACCTGAATCCTTTCGAGTAGAGTCGGACGATTGCGCCCTCGGTGCTGTGACTGCCTGGACCATACCAGGTGCGGCGGCGTTCTGGATCATGGCAGAATCGTGCTTCAGGTTGAGCAGCGTTTGACACTCCTCGGCAAGGTTCTGGAGTGTGACTGATCCATCCTGTTGTAGCTTGGACAGGAGGTGCGTCCGGATATCAGCATCGTGTGGAGATTGGAGGCCAGAGACAAAGATCAGGCATTTGAATTGGTCCTCGGTGAGCGAGCCAAGTTGAAAACGTTGGCATTCCCGGGTGATCACGCCCGCGTACGTGATGAAGTCGTCGGCATCACGTTTGGCCAGCTGCAGACACTGATAACGAGCATTGAACAGAGAGGACTGCTCGCCAAAAATCTGTGACAACGTTCGGACCGTGTCGTCAAAGGTAACGTCGCGTGGGTTCCTCGGCAAGGTGAAATTGGTGTAGCGCTGGTGTTCGAGGGTACCAAGTTTGCGAAGAAGCAGCCGGACCTTCCACGCGTCGTCCTGGCAAGCTAAGTCAAAGGTGAACAAGTCCTCGTACCGCTTGTACCAGGATTCGAACGTTACCCCGGCCTTGGCGTCGTACAGGAATTCGCTGATGCCGCTAACCACATGGTCCATTGACTGAGAATTGGCGCTCGGACCTACATGAAGGGAAGAACTGGAGAGTTTTTCGGTTAAAACGGACATCAGTTTAAGCTGTTGCTGCAGCATCATTTTTAAATCGGCGTATTCGTCAGTCATGGTTCGTCAACTCTGTCGCCACTGTTATAATTGAGGGAACGCCGCCTCTCGATATGGATTGCGTAACGCCTGATAAGATTGTCGCTGGCCCGATTGGAGCACGCCTACGATAATTGCTTGTAACGCTGGCCAATCGAACGGAGTTGCGCTGACCTGATGACGCTAGCTTAGCCGGGTGAGACGGAAAATTGAGCGAGCGTGTGACCGATCCTAGCCGCAAGTGTTCGGATAGACGCTGACCACTCGGAACGGGCGCACACGAGAGGGGGGTACGATAGACGCGCGCTAATGACTTAGACGCGAAGGCTGGCCAGCTAAAGACTCACACGCAATTACGTGACCCGATCGTCTCCCAACTGAGTCGAAGAGAAAGAAAAGGCAAGTGCTCCTCTGTAGGCTCTTTTACGACCGACAAAGGGCGATCACAGCCAGTGCTATGGGTTATTAAGTTAAGGAAAACTGTCACCACGAAGAGGTGGTAGTTTGTAAATGACCATTGTCAGAAGGTGCGCAGTTTTGGCCGCGTCTCGGAGTGGCTGAGCTCTGCTGCGTTGTGGGGAGGAATTGGCCCTCGCTTTCCACAGCCATTCTGCTGGGGTTTCTGGCGTGTTTTTGCGGGGCACACACCGCAGTGTCAGCATTTGCTCTGCATCTAGCAGCGGATGATAATTCCCTTTACACATGTATCGATTGCATCTTTCACCTCCACGACAACCTGCAGCATAGTGACCCAATCCGAGACATCTGTAACATCAGCCCTTAGCTTTGATGAGCTTCCAAGGATCGGAAACTTCGGAGGCTAGAAAATTTGGGCACAATTCCGTCTTATGGTCACCGTCACAAATGAGACAGGCCGCTCGGTCAAACGGATCGGCAGGATGTAAAGGGCGAGCTTACACTCACGTCCCTTATCTCACGAACTAGGCGGTCACATGGCACCTTGATCCCGCGGTGCGTTGGAAATGGCTAATTGACCAAACCTGCTGCGGGCGAATCGGGCATCAACGGCGGCAAAGTCTGTTTGGCCTCGGAATAGAACCTCTCTAACTTCTTGTACGATGACAGCTGCCACCCCGGCCCATCTAGATTGTAAGCTGCTTGGCAAAGGACGAACTAGCCGCTCAATAATGGTCACAGGGTCTAAATCAGCGGCAAACTTCATCTGCGACAGGGCAACGTAACACTTATTTAACTTCCAAGACAGTCGAGACAGATCATTTGATCATTGGGCAGCTGCTTCAAACCAGTGAACAGCACATCAATCAACGATCGGGTCACTCTGTGACACTGACCAAACAAATCCTGGTGAATTCACCGTGCCCTCGCATAAGCCTGCTCGGGGAGCAACATCACACACTCACTTATTGCCCCTTTGGCCCTGCCCTTACAATAATAATTGAGATAAACTAGCGTTGACCACTGTCACTAACTCGATTTTCGATAAATTACTCAAACCGCTTTACGAATTTCTAATAATAGCTGGAGTACCCTCAAAACTTTCAAGCTCGATCTCCGGAAGATCTACTAAATGTTGACAACTTGATCGTAACTGATCCGCAGCAGGCGTATGTGGTGGCTTCGTCAAAATTTCCCTTCTACAATCCTCTGTGAATCGATTCATCCGGTTGCATTTGGAAGTAAACAATCGCCCCACACTTCCTGGTTCTTTCTCTAGTTTTAGTCGCAGCTTTGCCATTTCGAATTCGGCTTCGACCTGCATCTCTTTTTGAGCACGATTAACCTAAGTGCCGCCAACGTCTTATCCGAAACTCTACTAGATTAACATACGTCACTAACATGCTTTCCAGAAACGGAAGGTGTCTCATCAACAACGGCAAACATACCGCTTGCCTCGATTCCTTTATTAGATGGAAGGACATTCGTAGACCTTGTCTTCAAGGGGATGGTGAGATCCAAATTGAAAGCCATTCAGAAGGTTGTTACAATTCAACGAAGCCGTCAGAAGCGGTTTTCCAGTCAATTGGATATTTTAGCATTGTAAGTGTCAAAACGCTTAGGAACCTTCAGCAGAACGCGCAATCTTCGGTTGTCAAAATTCAGCAAAGGCCGGAACCGATCACAGATCACCGAAAAAAATTCACGAGCCGGATCTGACCCACGATCCCCGGAATAAGTCAAGCTTCAAGTCCGGATTTACTACGGTACTGTTAAGATACAATAAACATTGAAATATGATAAATCTCAAACGGTGTCCCCAAGCAGAAAAATTGCAAGCGACTGCTGAGCGAAACCACAAGAACCGTCTCAAAGCAAAACAAGACACAAAGGGGGTGACTAAACACATACCCTGGGTGGTCATAAGTTAGTCAAAGGTAGGACGCGCAAAAGGCACCGGTGGAGCAGTTGAGATGATCGATTTAATGTAACAGGATAGACAGGCCAGACAGCTACCAGGCTGTCACGCATAAGTAGACCGAGGATTTCCTTTGCTAATGCACAGGGTAAAACAGATGGGTGCAGCAAGTTTAACCATCGTGCGAGACAAGCAGGGTAAACTCATGTGGCCAATCAATGTTCATAATGTGGCTAAGAGACAGAGCCACTGGGGTTTCTCATACAAAGTGAAATAATAAATCAAAAGGTAGTGATTGATCGTATTGGGGGGAATCAATAGTGGGTAGCACACCAGCTAGGCTGTGCACATTGACTTGTCCGGCATACACCAACTACAGCACAAGGAACGTGCAACCTAACAAGACTGATCTAGTTCTACGGCAAACACCCCTGGGTTTTGTCCCTAAGTCGAAGGGTGAAGTCAGTCTTGCCAACCGCCTCACGGCATTTGCGCCACCTACTCCGAGACTTGCCAACCCTCCAAGGGGGCAAGTCACATCCGGCGTGAATGCCCATAACTCATTCCTGGATGCAGCTCCTGGTAAGCCGGTAACAAACCGGCAGACCAGATCCGTGTAACGTTCGCATTTTCATCCTCAATAAAAACACCGTAAGAGACACCCATATGTCCATTTTCTGAACCATGCACGAGCGATGCGTTTTCAGGACATTCCTTATTGCCTGTTAAACAATTCAAGTTGCTAGCCACAAGACGCTGATCGACATTTGTTAAACAGTAACATAGTGCATTAACTCTCCTTGTCCTAACGTTCCAGAGTCTAAACCTGGGACAATAAAGGGCAAGTAGCTTGACGATTCCAACCAATGTTGTTCCATCTGCGATGCGATTATTATTAGGTTTGAGCCCACTATGCTGAGGCGCGTAGGGCGACAACCAACTACAGCACACTACAGCGAGCCTAGGTCTCTTCGAGCAACATTGAACTCATCAAGCGGTGTACGCATACCACCAATTGTTCCTAGGAAAAAGCGGTCAAAGGGAGAGGACAAACAAGGCAGCCCATCTACTAACGATAGCAAGAAGGTCATATTTGTTCATGGTGTTCCTGAACTACCGGATTCTCGTGATCATTAAGCGCAAGCTCATGACAGAAAGCATCGGCGCTACCTTCACGAACTACTCGCCCTGGACGACGTTATCGCTACCTTGTTGACGATAATACTTACTTTAGACAACTATATAAGCTGCGATGCAGAATTATTACATGTGTTGCTACAGTCCAAAGGCATGGCAGAAGTCCTATTAGATGGCTGGTTAAAGTATCGCTCAAGGTTATCAACGGCGATTCGGCTGAAGATAGCAAGTGGTCAGCCACGAGTGATCAACAATTCGTTGGAACGTGCGACATCAGTAAAACTGCCTCCACAATCATGCACTGACACCGCACCCGGAAGGACAGAAAGGAGCTGGACAGAACTTCGCGTTCTTGAACGATATGTAGTAACTTGGATCCTGACCGAAAATCACGAACCATCGACCCACACAAAAAGCGATTCGCCGTCGACCGACAAAGGGTTGGACTTAAACTAAAACCGAATTTCACGTAGACCAACACACTTCTAATATCCGAAACATTATGCTGTTTGTATAATAATGCTCAAGGCCTTCGTAGTGAGTTGGTCGAACTATGAGAAAGTGAAGAGACACAACGGCGGGATCGCATTATGATTACAGAGACCTGTTTAAGTCTTGAGACAGCTGATACAGAAGTCAATTGATCTGGTGTGTCGTTGCTTCGGGACAATAGAGTTGGAAAGGGTGATGTGGTAATTATGCATTACAAGGCTGACCTCCGATACGAATTTATTGATTACTCAAAAATCCGTGCCAAGGATCCTCTTTGGTGTCTGCTTATGTTTGCCAGATAAAAGCATGTATGCTAGCCGTTATTTAATGTGATTAGTCTCTTAACTGTACCACTCTGTCTAGACTGATTTACACAACGCGTAAAGTCACAGTATCATCGCCGGCGAATTTATTGGACACGAGCTGGAATTAGAGGTTACTGACAGCACGCATTCTAGTGCCTGTTTGCAAAAGCTAATGTCCAGCTACCCTTGTTATGATCACCTTTCCTACCAGGTTTCGAACTGCAAACAGGCCGTCGATACTGGATCTTGTGCTCACCAACCAAAAACACTTAGTCGTTGGAATAGTTACAAGCACATCAGTAGATCTTAGCGTACGCTGTGCGGAAGATCCTGAGGGAGAAGACAATATATTGTATACGGTCACAAACTACGTATTATCCATGCTTGTTAAGGGTATATTTTGAACATTCATAAGCCGCCTGGGAAAGTTCACAAGAACATTTAACATACTGGCAGCGCAAGCATCGGAACAGTAATCCTTCCTTCGCCAAAGGAAAGGCATGTCATTTCCGAGAAGCAGAGCACCTAAATCTACGTCTGCGAGGGTCTTGACATGGAGAGCTCCCAAGGGCTCCCCGAATTACAAAGCCGGGACATCAAACGTAGCACAGCGTAAATTTTGATCAGCGAGGACAAGGAGGAGCATCAGCAGAAATGAATGAAGCGATACTGAAGGAACCGCAAACTATTCTACAGGCACGTAAATGGCCTTCGTGAGATGCAGCGCGGAATTCCAGCACTGATTACGACTGACGGGTACACGGGTTCAGTAACGGAAGCAACCAATCCCCCTACGGTTCCATTACTCACAAATGTTCCAGTGGGTAACGTGACTAATTATAGTCCATGTTTCTATTGTCCCTACCTCAGGTTTTTCCAACCAGTTTGATTGCAGAGCCTGTGTCAAAGAAGCTGTTGTCCTTACCTAAACACGGCTCTCCTGGTGTCGATAACATTCATCCGAATGCTCTGCAGGCAGCAGCCAGTGATCTGACCATATTCTGTCAACACCGTCTAGAGGAGAACTAAATTCCACCGATATGGGAGCGAGGGGTCATCACTCCTATTCATTAGGAAGGTAGCCGCACTGATCAAATTATCTACTCCTGAGCCTCACAAACTAGAAAATGGTGATGCAAACATCGGTACCTTTTATATGTTAGGTGCTTGCATTTAGGACCCGATTGAAAATTGATTATGCAAAATCTTCTTTTTTAAATTCACTTACTATTATGAATTTATGTCTCATAAACCAGGAAATCAATTCACTGTACAAATAATCGCTTGCGCTTATGGGGCCGTGTACCTTTAGTCAGTAAATAAATAACATTATTTATTTATCTTGTCATTTTGCTAACAATGTTTTGATCCCCTCCTACGACTCACTCGGACCAACAACCCGCGCCGTGTCTCACACAGTCGAGAGAAAAAACAGTTTAATTGTGTATTCATATCTCTGTTAATCTGACTATTATCGCTGCAGCAAGCTAAACATAGCAACCCTATGGTTAAGGGGATTAACATTTAACCCGAGCTTCATGTTTGATATGATGCACACTCACGTTTTTACCTCAGATATCGAGGTTGTAATTCAACCTTTCTTCAACTACAATATAAGGAATAGACATAACGCGTTACAGATCGAGGAAAGCTCAAGCTAGTTCGAGATCAAATTACTTGTTTAACCGCTACGCGTTCATGTGGAACAGGTCAAATTAGAACCTGAGATCCTGCGATTCGAAGGGTTTTTTCCTACTCTAGTAAACAGGGAATTGGCAGCGAGTAAATTGAGAGACATGCTCAACATAGGCATGGGTATAAATAGGTATAAACAGTTATAAACAGGTCAGGTAAATAACAAAACATGCTGATTCGAAGTCAAATCCCCTCTATCACGTTCTCTTTATTTATGAAAGAAATTTGGCTCATATTTCCAAATAACTCCTTTTTCTGGTGGCATCGTTATACAAATTACGGTGTTTACTAAAACCAGTCGACACCATTTATTAGGCATCTTGGCTGCCCCAAATGGTTAAAACACTGAAACAACAACTCGGGACCACTTTTCCTTATGTCAACTTGAACACAAACTCATCTAGACGATGCAATTGCAAAATATTCTCGGATTAAACACATGGTTTTCTCGCACATCAAGTAGTAAATTATGTTTTTATTTTTGTTTACTTGTGACTCCGGTTTTTACACGTGTACTTGAGGTTTTATTATTCCTTTTCTTTCACGGAGGTAACAGCTCAAGTAGAAATAACCAACCTCAATGCTCATCGACATTAATTCACGTATCTGATCGCAAGCAGCTGGTAGATGAGCGTAAAAATTATTTCCAGAACTCCCTTACAATTCCATAATTTGCTCCGCTGTCTGTTTTCGACACTTCACTGTACAATTTGATTAAAATATTTGTCGACCTTTCTTGAGCAGTTGAAAAATGTGCAATTACTTTATTAGTTATCATCATGGTTACCATCCTTCTACCTCCACCTAGTTTATTTTCTTCATCATTGGCTACGACTGACTCGATGTCCTGAGGTGACTGATTGAAGCTTCCAACGCTAATAATTCTGCTCATACAAGCCGCATTGCTTTTGGCTTCCTGGAGAGAAAAATGTGCTTGACTAGATAAAGCTATTGATGGTAGGGGCCCTATGACTTGAGTGTCTACACTGTGCATATATAAGAACAGCCTAGAAGATTGGCTTAAGAGGTACTGGTTTGACTACCTTAAAAGCCACACGAGTACACGGTCAGAATGGGCATGGAAGTACGGGTGAATGCAATCGAGGGATTATCCGGAATGAAAGCTGGTTCCCAGAAAACGGTTCCATGGATGACCGTATTACATTTAGATTTATCAACATGTATTAATATTGACGACCCCACAGCTTCCCTTAACGACACAACCGAGCAATTAACCTTGCCTCTCAAAAACAGTTTAAGAATTGCTCTGGAAGTCTCGAAGAACAAGTCTCTGTTCCATGCGCTTCCGCTGTACATAATGATCATATCATCCAGTTGCACTGTGCCCTGCACTGTCAAGGAATATACCAGTATATCTTTATTTTTTCTTAGACAAGACTTCAAATTGCCCGCGCAGGAGCATGGCATTACCCGTACACATTTGTTCTGTGCCAATATGGAAGCAGCATCCGAGTTGATAGGAAGTATAATCATTATTATCGTTTACACTTTATTTTTCTTGGTATTATTATTCTAGAGGCTTCCACGGGAGTTCTATGTACCGTTCCGAATGTTCTAGTCCACCATCTTAACGGACGGTGTGGCTGGTCAAGAAAACCACCGTTTTCCCTCCGCTCCTCCGAAACCGGTCTTTACTCTTTCTTGTGGGGCCAGGTAACTAGACTTGCCGATTGATAGCCGGCCGTCTAACCAGTCGAAAAACGACCACTACAGTTTTCGGCGGCTTGAACAATCACAATCTCTGTACCGGCTGACAATATTAATGCCGTCCCGCAGCAGCAACAAACCCGATTTGAGGCAACCCAACTGTAACTGATAGCAAGTCTTACCCGTCAACTGTCAATCCAGACCGGTTCACAGTCTAGCATTACCAAGTCCGCATCGGTGGACAACATCACTAAGTATTACTGAATTTTTATCCGACCTTGATCGTCTATGAATCTGCGATCAGGTGTTACAGAAATGTGTTCCGCGTTGAACTTGGGGACGATGATGACGGATGGAAACTCCGACATTCGTTACGAAATTTGTAACTGCAGTGCATTCCAGGTACCTCCATTTTATCTTGCCAACTAATGCTCTAGACTGTGCTTTACATGAGACTGTCGTGTTTGTGCCTAGTATCAGCAAATCAGCCATCTAATTTCAAAATGGATATCGGTATCTGGGAATCTCCAAGGTAAACGCTGCCGACTACGGCACTTACTCTGGCATCGTAAATCGCGAATGCGAAAAAGTTGACTTCAAATCCATCCCGGCTGATCAGTCCAAAGTTTCGACTTTTGTCTGTGGCCTACATTCCCCACGGGATGCAATTATTTGCACCAGACTGCTGAACAAACTAGCACAAGACGTACAACTGACTCTCCAGATAATTATTATTTAATGTCAAGGATTGTTAAACTGAAGCATGACAGACTTATGTTGGAGAGGCGACAGTCTACTCACACTCCTAGTGCATGAAGACCAAATCAAATAAACCGCTTCCAGTTGAGGTCGGCCGTGTAAATCCAGGGAGATTCCTAAGCACTAGACTGGCGTTGGACCCATGGTGCGGGGCTTTTTTCGTATATATCCATTCTTGAAACACGTTTGCCAAAAGGATCATAACCGAGACCACAAGAAAACATATCATCCATCCGGTTTGCCATTCAAACATACCGAACATCCGCAACCGAATTCTAACATTCACAAAAAATAAAATGGCCATTGCTCGAGTTAAGCGGCCTACTCTGGTGAACATGCGGCTCGTTGCAATTACGTCAGACTCCACTTAAATGGGCATCAAGTACGCCTTCAGTTGGATACAGCCTCGCACATCACTATCTCCCACATCACCAGGCAGTTTATCAGGGCTCCGTCCGTTAGTCCAACGGCGCAAGTTGCATTCGACACTTTTGGAGGTCAGATTAGACGCATTGATGAATTTCCCTGTGAAGGGTTTTTTGACCATATCTGGGCAAACAGTATCATGTACATCACGGAGCTGTTATTTTTGAACTTAGTTTGATTCGACTGGATCCAGAAACATTACCTGTCCCACATTTACCTGAGCCTAGTCTGCTCTAACCAGATCGGACATATGAGGTCCCCTGAGGATATGGATGAATTAAACAATAAGTTGCTCGACCAGCTCCGAAATAAATCCCATCTTTTTTCTAGAACGGCTTGGAGATGTGCAAGAACCAAAGCAAGTTTTGCTCTCAAGGACCGTGCCAAGTCGTTCTTCCTACCGGGAAGGTCAATACCATACGCTGCCCTTCTAATTGTTGAGAGAGGCCTTAATTGTCTGGAGCAAGCGCTGCCATCCTACTTGTATAATACTCAGCATAGGTAACACCTAATTTTGTTATCCAAAATATTAAAAGCAGTTTCGTGTTTGTACTTGCTGTTCTGAGAGATTGAATATTGCTTTACAAATGCACCAGTATACTTTATCAATCTCAGATTTATTTGTTAAGCTCAGTGTTTGTGGCTAGTTCGCAAAGCTAGACTTATCAGATGCTTATCTTCGAATTGAAGTCAAGGAGAGTTAACGGGAGTTGCTGACGAGCAATATGCAGAGAGAGCTCTTTCAGTTCAACCTTTTGCCAATTGGTGTCAAATCAGCTCCCGCGACCTTCCAGCAGATTATGTACACGATATTAGCTGAGTTATCGGGGATTGCCGATTAGTGGGATTACCATCTTTGTACAGGATTTATCAAACAAAAGCTGGCAGGAAGAATAGAAGCAGTTCTCAACCGCGTTTATGACTAAGGATTTTACCTAAAAACAAAAATTTACAATACCGGTATAAAGTATGTAAGGCATATTGGCTTCATCTTTGACAAGCATGGTCCTCGTCCGGATCCTTCTAACATTAGTGCCATCAAAATGTGCCTTCCCCTGACAGTATGGTGAACTTCATGCCATTCTTAGGTTTGAGCAGTCATAACGGCGACTTTGTGCTCAAAATGCATCGCTTATAAGGACCGCTAGGTGACCTAGTAAAGGATCGCAAGTGAATATGGTCACCTGAATATAATGCCGCATTGAAAGATGTAAAGTCTTATATTGTTTTCTGATCAATTGCCAACATATTTCAATCTGGGTTTGGAGATAGTAGTTGCTGCTGACGCGTCAGACTGGGGAATCGGAGCGTTCACATCCTACACTTTCCCCAGTAGTTTTGAAAATGCTGTGGCCCTTGCAGCGGAACGCAACTAGGGGTAGATAGGAAAGGAAGCCTTGACTATAGTATCTGAAGTCAAGCGATTGTACAAGCACGGCAATGTGTTCTACAGTATCCAGGTACGGACTGCAATTTTGCTGAGACTTACCCATCAGCTGTAAGCGACAGCAACTGACAGACAACGGTTGCAGCAAGTACCAGCAGTGTAGTTACTCCTGGGCATGCTGGTAGACGCAGGTAAACTCGAGACTCCCTAACCCCCCAACCTTCTGATGCACTCTGAAACCTGACATACCGAACACAAGAGCTGCGACGCAAATTTGTGTCACCCTTGCAGATCAACCCAAAGCTGAAATCTTACAGCTAAGAGGGATGAAAATGTCTGGAAGGAAATTGTTAGGTAAACACCCGAAGCACCGATCGTCGATACGGAGCCCAAGCATGGCCGGTGAACCGCATTCTCCCGCATGAATTGGACAGACATATAGCCAGAGGTGGGAACCAGCAAAGCAACACAAAAGTGCTATTGCTCGATTGGTCAAAGGTTGATTCTTCCAGAGGTTTCAGTGAGAGCTTTATACACGGTTTTCGAACATCCGCTTTGCCCTTAGTAACGGACGGTGTGATCAGACAATATAACCACCTTTTTCCTCTCCTCGTCCTAAACCATTATTTATTCTTTCCTATGGGGGCCAGTGACCTCTAGTTTCCGATCGATAATCGGTCATCTAATCAGTCGAAGGAGGACCACTTCAGGACTCAAGATGAATTCCTACCGAATGTGACTATTTGCCTTCAACTGAGAAAACGCCGTTATCTTTGTAAGTTGCCTCTGAGGATTTCTCTCCGACTTCGTCTTAGCGAACAACACGCTTTCGTACATTTTTGCGGCTGTTATTGTTTTCCGCCCACTATGAAAGTTGAGATAAACCGAACAATCTGTGAAACATCGCTCTACTTATGGCAGAGGAGAGATAGCTTTCATTCCCCGTTGGAAGAGGACGGGTGTAGCTTGCAGCAGGAGCATTTGAATAAGTATCAATCATGGTTTGTATTAATGAGTAACAAGACACTTCCCTCAGATAATATATCCATGCCCCCTGGTTTAGCACTCCATTGTTTTGCCTGTTTGACTGAATTTGCCTATGTGAAGCATCAGCAGTTCGTTCATGCGTTATCAAAAGAGGTATTTTCTTTCACACATAATCAAATGACCACGTGTTACACAACAAATATCCGAAGCTGTATAGTGTGAGGACTAGGATAGCTGCATGTTGAATGGCGTCCCACACTAAGTAAACTCGTAACCATACTGTTATTCATAATAATAATAGTGCAAGTGCCATTTGTATGCTTAGTTTTCACGATGCACGTCTATTGTAGTAGTAGCAGATTTAGTAAATTCGGTTGACAAATAGATAGCGAGCTGATAGAAATCATGAACGTTATATTTTAAAAATATTTCTTATTCTCGCAAAAATAGCTTGAAATATAATTAAAGCTCTATTTATTCGTCTGTATGGGCAAGTTGCTACCACTTTTCTTTACCATTTGTTTTTAAATGGCAGTGCCGTCAAAACAACTAAAGAACTGGACCGATATGACCAATTATGGGGAAATTTTCTTTCCGTTTGTCAGTGATGTTCTCTCACTGACTTTCACTTATCAAAATTATGATGGTAGCGATCATAAACACGTTGAAGGAAAATGCCGGATTTTTTCTAGAAGTTGAAATCATCTTTCGAGAAATTCCGATG
This sequence comes from Dicrocoelium dendriticum, assembly GCA_944474145.2. Classification (NCBI taxonomy): domain Eukaryota; kingdom Metazoa; phylum Platyhelminthes; class Trematoda; order Plagiorchiida; family Dicrocoeliidae; genus Dicrocoelium; species Dicrocoelium dendriticum. The sequence goes on from CALYDF020001456.1 coordinate 13,686, forward strand.
CATATGACTTATTCTGAACTTTCTTTTGTAAAGACTAGTGCAGTGGCGCGGAATGCAGCGATCACGAAGGAGACTTAAAAGGTACAAAAGGGAGCGAGGAAAGAAACAGGTGCAGACGTCATGGACGAGATCGGACGACGCAACGCAAACACAGCAATACGAGTGGAGAGCGGACCACGAGCAACGAAGGTGAACGGCCTTGAGCCAAAAAGTACATGAAAGGAATTTGTCGAAAGACCAATAAATCAGACAGAAACACCTTTGTCGGTACATCCAGGAGTAACCCCAAGCCGAATAAGGCAACCGAGATCAAACAACTCAAGTGCTTTAGATCAACTCCAGGTTGATCAGGATGCGAGCTACGGAAGCAAGGCTACGGAGTCAGATAGGCAACCAGGGCTCCTAATGATGCAGGCCAACGATGCACGAACGTGAGATGTGATTCCCAATGTATGTTGTGTTGTGGGACGGAAACATGGTCGATAAATGCGCGCGTGCGCGCAGTTTGTGGTAACCGTGGTTGCGTGCAATAAAGATTGGGCTTTCTTGCCGCTTTGTTCTTGCTACAATAGGGCAAGATTTACTTGGCTTTAGAATTGAGTGAATGGGGGTGTGCCTCCATGACTACAATGAAAATTCCTTCTGGATCAACAGTATGCACTGTTGTCACGGTTGCAGTGTGAGTAAGTGGGCCTTGCTCCCTGCCGCGAGGATGTGATACCTCCGAATTTTGCATGGAGTAAATCCTTGCTCCCGTATCGATTTAGGCGGATGTTTTACGCGGCATTATTCTGCGGTTTTATACATCCACCACGCTGGCGTCATCGATATGTGACAAGCATGCAATTAACTTCAGTGTCCATTTCATTTGTGATATTCAACCCTTATTAGCACTTTGGTGTAAGCATGTCACGGTTCGTTGTGTCTTCGGATTTGAAAGATAAAATCGACCAGTCGTTTGGCGAATGCATTGAGTGACATTTGGGCTGTTGCGTATGACTAAGACTGTTATAAGACCAACTAAGTAGGCTTAATTTCTCACTTAGACAAGCCCCTTTGACACGGGGGTCGACACGCACGTAGACTGGTTTGATTTACTGATGGTTTTGTACCTGTACCTTTAAAAATCAAACCACCATAGTTTTCTTGCAATCACACTGTAACTCTTTCATTTACATGATAAACAAAAGTACATTGCACGTGAAGATGACTAGAAAACTGGGAAATCAGAAGCATATAACACTTTTGGTGTGGATGACCCCCTTTTTCCCATTTATTTTATTACAGGTCCTATAATTACCATTGCGTTTATGTACCTACCTGGTTTTGTCTCTGAATATACTGAAGATATACTACACCAAGGCCTGTGACATGGTCTACTCAGAAAATGATGAGTCGATTTCGATGTTATGCAAAATATCCCTTGGAAACAGCTGACACAACGAGAACGGTTATATCCTGCGACGTATTAGCTCGACTAGTGAGACAACTAACTAGATTTTTCTGGCAGATGAGGCACAGGTTAGCGCACGGGAACATTTCGTCAACCAGTTTAACACTGTTTGCCGAAATATCAGCGACTAAGAACTTCCACCATAAATACGTGGTCTCGTTTCCGCGAAGCAGGATACACAAGTGTATAACGGCATGAAACTCAGAATGGCACAGCTATAACCTCTCTCCGAGTACCGAGACCTGGCTGGCCTATGCGATCCGACGTAATCACTGTACTCAGCTTGTTCGCGAGAATAGAGTGGTATCTCAGCAGAAGTTGGCATTGCGTATGGCCTCAAACCCCAAGTTCCTCCATGAACACATAAGCACTAGGTAAGTTGCAACTTGGAATTCGTTATCTTCAAACAGCAAACGAACTCACATGGACCCCAAAGGATGTGGCGAATACGCTGTGCCTGCAATATGCAGCAACATTAGAGTGCGATCACAGGCCATCTAAGTCTATGGACTCACCCAAAAATACACTTACGTATCCTACACGGCAGAAGCTGTACTAAGAAAGCTGCCGAGTATGCGTAAGCACAACTCGCCTGTAGTTAATAACATACACCCGAACTCACTTGCGGCTGTATTACAGAGATTAGCTGTGCCTCTGTCTCGGTTCTTCCAAAAATGTTTCGACGAAATATATGTCCTTGACAGGATGATTGCTCCTATTCACAAGGGACGTAGTCGTTTCGACCTAGACAACTGACGTCCAGTAATCTTACTACCGATACTTTCCAAAGTCATGAAAGCTATTATTTCTGATGCGCTAATGGACTAATGGGAGGAATTTACCCACCTTGCACCGGAACAGCATGGATTCCGTCGAAATTTCTTGCGCATTACAAATCTGCTACTAGCTCGATCTAGCTGTACTGACACACTAGTCACTGGCACAGACGTTCATGTAGTTTATCTCGACTTCTCAAGGCCTTCTACGTTTTAAGCGCTGATCTCCAAACTCCAGACCTTTGGTACTGTTGATTCTATCCTAGGGTGGCTCAGTAGCTTTCTCCTACACAGGTGCTTAGAAGTAAGCATGTGTGAATCGCTGTCAGATCCCATCCCAGTTGAATACGGAGTACCACAAAGAACGGTACTGGGAACACAGTTATTTTTGACGTATATCAACGATATCACACATCTCCAAATCTCGAACTGTCTGCTCTATACCGATGAAATGGAGGTGTATATGGCGATCAATATACCAGACGTATTATACTACTTCAAGCCAATCTGGAAAATATTCAGGCGTCCTTAATTCAGAAACTGCTTCGTTTGAGTGCTACACTTACGGCACCAGCTGGCATGCTCCTACAAACTCTGCAACCGGAAGATTCAAACTCTTCTGGCGAGAAGGATCTGAGAGTTTTGGTCCAGGCCGACCTTAGATGTCCAAATCAAGTTGAAACGGGGTTGAAGAGAGGCATGCAAAGTGGGCCACCTGCAGGGTGCATTCGGACCATTCGACCCATCGATAGTCCACAACTCAGCTCACACATATGTCTACATGTGGAATACGCAGTAAGGGTCTGGAAGCTATGGCTGAGCAGAGATCTCACCGCCTTTGACATACTCCAACGCCAGGTAACCAAATGTCAATGGTTTATTTAATTTGCCGTATGAACGAAGGCTTCGAGTGTCCAGGTTTTCAGCGGACAATATCGGCCGTTGCGCGGACACCTCCTTTTGATTTACCAGATTTTGAGGTATACCAACCACACATGCCTCCATTTGCTAGAGCTTAGTCACTGCAGTAATTTGAGACTCCACCATTTTAAGCTGACAGAGCAGTACAGTCGTTTGGAATGCCATCGGAATTTCTTTTCCGTACGCGTTTACAGAACTTGGGATGCCCTACCGGAATCTGTCATATGTGCTCCCACGCAGGCAGAGTTCAGAGCCCAAGTGGACGGTGCGTTCATTTCGTTTCGAATGCTCACATGCCTCTAATGCGCATAGTTAAATACAAATGTCTGGTAGAGATTTCAACGCTCGCCAACTTCCAGAATCCTTTCCACCTTTTCATCTCATGTGTGTTCACCAAGAGGCGGCACAATGTTCACAAATGTCCCATTCGTCGTCACTACTTATGGACTTGCAGTCGATTCACAGTTTGTAATAACTTTACTTAGGTGACTCCACTGGTATGTACACGATTTTGTTGACGACTTTTCCATATTTTTCCAAAGGCATCATGACCATCCTACGGGATCTGTTAAGCTTTATCTTTTACCCATATAAAACCATTGTTCCATTGTTTTACATACCTGATTTTGACTTAGCCTAGAGAGGTTCAAAATGCACAAAAGACGTAGTGGCTTGCTACGTTGCTTCGATGTTACCGTTGCAAGATAATAAGGAACCTACTTGCCTTATATACCTTGACTGTGACGATGGTTTCGGTCGCGTTAACTGTGAATTGTTGCCCCGAGACCTATTCGCCTCTGGTGTTCCACCTTCCTTAGTCTTCATGTTCTAGAGTTATCTCGCCTACTTACCTACGTATGCCACCAGGGTACGCAGCAGCTGTTTCCTACCGCTTGCCACAATTTCCGGTGTCTTTCAAAGAGCTATTCCAATCTTATTCTTAAGCCTCCGCACAAGGATTCAACATTTATCCGCGTAGGAGTATTAATGTTGAAATTCGTAGGCGACGTAATATTGAATGTGGACCGCCTAACCTGAGCCTCCTCGATCAAATTACAAATACGTTTGGATAGTCTCATATGCAAATCTCATTGTTTGATGATGAACGCTTTCACATGCAGTGAGTTTCGGATTCCCATGAGTAAAATGGATCGCTACACGCAAGTTATCACAGGTTGTTCCCAACTTCACCTTGATGGTAAGGACTTGAGCTTCGCCATATCAGTAACTTATCTGGGATTCACACTGGGTCGTAATTTGTCGTGGTTATTTCAAGTGATGGAATTGTACACCAAGCTTAAAAGATTATCGTTCTGTCTCTCTCATCTTCCACAGTTTTGTTCTGTGGTTCGTCATTGCACGTATTCTGCCACACTGAAGTTACGGCTTTCCGGTAATTTTTTGAGCCTACTTCTTGACAGGTCAGTGGGACACTTGTCCCTACGCAGTGACATTCCAGAGACGTGGTATTTGCTTTTGTTTATGCTTGCCAAATGTTTACTCCGCTAATGCCTATTTCGGTCTCCAATTAGTAGGGCATTACCGAAATGTGTATCCAAGTTATCTAGTAGATTTTGTATGTCCGCACGTGGACGTACGGCTCACTGGAAAGTTTATGTTTAGTCTGACTTCTGCTTGCAACTAACATCATTATCCAAGACTTTGCTATCCATTCGCACCAGTAAGGTTGTGTGGACACATTAACTGTTTGGCTGCCGTTTTATTGCACTTCCGTACACTACACTCCTTTTTTGATTATTTCAGTGCTATGTGAACTATGGCTGAAAATGCACCCTTCCTGAGTGTATGAATCACACTTCGGACTGACAAACTGACTGGATATTTATCGGTGTAACATGATTTAACACTACAAATAATTAAATAAATAAATAATAAAGCGGTTATTCCTCGACGGTGCGAGGCACAGTCCAAATGATGGGTCCGGTTCTTATGTACAACGGGATCGCATGAGATGGATGATAATTATTAGAGTTTTTTCAGAGCAGTTTCTATACTATTCTGCGGCGAGGATTGATCGGTCAAATCTTGGAAATAGATGGAGAGATTGATAAGAATAATGTAGATGAATGCAAATGTTCTGCTAAGTAATACGGCCAACCATACAGTCGTCTCCAGTGGACACGCCTCCATGCCGTCCAGTCCCGCGAAATGTTTCACCCGCAGTTCCATGTCTCATCTGACCGTGTGCTGATGTGGCTTTAAAGCAGGTTAACCGTCACAGTGTTGTCGGCTGTTTTACCACACGTTGTTGATCGCCTGGAAATCATTAATTGAGCGCGACAACATGCATGTTTTTGCCAACCCCAAAACGGTATACTCGCAAAGTCGATTTGGGTCAGGGAAACTAAAGGAAGTCGGTTTCGGTCATGTGCAGGTTGCAGGGAGGTCGGGGGCAACATTGCCGCGGTTTGTCCCGGCAAAATATCTCACTATCATTGACGCAAAGCCGGTGCATTGACGTGGTTGTGTGCGACTCTCTTCTTCATCCGTTTCGTCGCTTCCATTAGCAATGCAGTTATTTATTAGTCGGGGTAGAGCAGATCCCTTATGTACAGCACAGCGTCAAAAAGCAATGAACCATGTCCAAATTTTGATTAGCTAAATCAAAATATTTTGTACTGACTCGGCAGTGTGCAACTCATGACGTTAGCTTTTCACCTCCGGATCGCACGTTTTATAACCGCTTAGCACCTCTTCCAAATAATCAGTGTCACTCTTCACACGATACGAACGCTCAAGAAAACTAGTCACGCGGTTTTTCTACTCACCGATGCTTCCTTGGCGATCAGCGTTGCTTTCAAAAACGCCTCACCATTTTGAGTGAAAGCCAGCTTTGGGTGATGATCTCCAGATGCGCCTCCTTGGATCAACGCGTCATCCTTGTGAGCGCATAGACAGTTGACAACCAACGAATCCAGTCGTGATTGCGCAGTGCAGTTCGCTGCCTGTGACAGTAATAAGCGCTCACTAAAAACGAAGGTCACCCATAGCATGTTCACCAGACGTAATTAGCAGCAGGCACATCTTCGTGTGGCAAATAAAATTGCCAGTCTGGGCAATGGGGCTCTAGGTAATCTCCATGATCCCTTGCACATTTCGACTGGAAGTGAACACGGCGGAGCTTGCGAAAATTTAAGTAGAAATCGCATGCTCGCTTGAAAAGAGACCGCAACGCCCAGTGGTCTCTTGGTGTATCGGAGCTGGGAAATGGCAGCTGCGCTTGTTAACCATCGAAAACTAGATGAACGTCCTCCAACCCTTTTCATGTTTGAAGGGCCTGTTCATCTTGACAATTAGCATGATTTTCCAGTGAACATGTGGAGCAGGAAATGGTCTCGACGGACTGAAAGTAATCGGTTATACCTCTGATTTTCAATGAGCAGCAACCGCAGATAAATCCATTTGATCTCAGTTGCCTCTAATTTGCTTGGATCTGTCGTTCTTCACAGATTGGTTGGCGCCTATGAAATCCAAATCCGTGAATATCTGATTAGATTTCATCGAAAGCGAGACTGCACAGACCACATCTTTCCTTTACGTGAGTCGCTGACGCACTGCCACGTGAATTGGCTCCGGGCGCTAGTCTTTACCGTCGTCATAAAGGCGTGTTTTATTATGGGGATCGCGAGCCCTTTGGAACCGTATGAGTAGGAATAGCTTGCTCGGGAAATTGGTAAGTCACATCAGAGCATTTATACGTAGTTCAGTTGGAGAGAGGGTTTATGGAAACCAGTCGTTTCTCTTCACTTTATCAAGCGGTGTGAGACATGAATGCACAAGGTACCTTTCCTGTGAACTTCACAGTTGACGGGGAAACTGCCTTCACCAGACTTGACTTAAAAGTTTTGTAGCTGTTTCTGGGCGATTAGATTTTCGAGTCGGAGTTTGCCAGAGAAATCGCTCTAACCTGCGATAATTTGCATACCTACCAGGCAGACCTGGACAAATCTACACTAGTTGTTTATCGTTTCAGAATTTTTCACTCTCAAAACGCAGTCTTCTCCCAGGAGTGGAAGTAATCACTTACTGGGTTGACCCTTGGTGGAGATCAGCTGAAAATCATTCGGAGATTCAACTGCCTGGATAGCTCTTGTGTAATGAGAGATGAGGTCACGAGTTGTTTATCAAAATCGCTGAATGCTTTTGCAAAACCTTGCCACCTTTAGCGACGGCGGGACATCAGTCTCCCTGAAAGGAAGAGTTTGCCACGCAGGCGTGCGTTCAACCCTCCTGTACGGTTGCGAGTTCCGGTCGGTGGGAGCAATAGACACAAACAGGATAGTTATTTTCGACGACCAATGATTTCGATTTAACCTTACATCTAGTGAGAACGCCATGTGAACAATACGCGTGTTCGCCGCCTCATTTATCGTGTTTGGAGAGCAATCGAGTCACTCAGCACCGCTAGTTCAAGTACTAAAACAGTAATGGGTCATCATTTATGTAGAATCCATGTAAAATATTTTCGGGTAATGCTGTCAGCCAAGGCAAAACATAAAAAGAAAGCTTGAGTGTGAACACGATGTTTCAGAGAAAGTGTTATCACCGGGTGATAAAGGATGTCTGAAGCAATTGCATAATAAAATGCACAAATGGTAGTAATACGGATCGCGAAATCCATTTCTACAGGGATTGCTTCAAAGTGACCCACTAATCAGCCATTATCCGTTGTGACAACCATTACTCGCCATTAGCCGGTGGCCAAAAGAGTAGAGGTCTCGGCTAAAATTTCCATAATTCAGCGTTCCGTGCTTGTCATCTCTACCTGATGAGACCAACTGAATTTAAAACTGGTCGTTGGATGTCATTTTCAGGCCAGTGAAATCTACTGTCCATATGAAGCATCTCGTAGCTGTAACAGAAATATTTGGCATAAGCAAATCTGATAAAACAGCTATAGTTAGCATACAGCGGTCATTTACTAAACACCTGTTAAGCAAAAGTTCTACCAAGAACCATCGGGAGCGGTGCCATCAACTCAGGCTTGATCCGCTTTGGCTGCGAAAATAAATCTTACTGTGATACCACTGGACAATCTGATTCATGACACTGACTATTGCAGTCTACCTACCTTAATGTTGCAGTGCATGTCTACTTGGGACCTTTGTAACAAAGACATTGCCCTGGTTGTATCACCACGCAGAACAAATGTGTAGTCTAAGTTCTCTCTAACCAGATATGCTGTTCTGTGGAATCGGCTCCCAATCCCAATCAGGTCGTGTGGTCTTGTGCAATTATCTCTTAGAAAGCTGAGAAACTACCTCGACCTTGTCATCATTATGTCGGTTTATTCATGGGAACATCTTTTGACTTTCTGCTTAATTTAGGTCCAGAAAACATCCAAGAGATGAACTATCAAAAACTACGCCTTGTAATTAGCCCCAAGTGTTTACAGTACAACCAAGGTACAACAATGCCTGTCACGTTTGAATTAAACAGACGTTGGATTTATATCTTGCCAGAAACTTGGATATGGGAACATAAATTAGTATAGCTCAAGCAAGAGCATGATGTTATCGGTACATACATGATCTATGGCAAGTATGGACGTAGCTTCACACCTGCTCAGAAATGTACATATTACTATTAGTACAATGCATGACGAACGTGAACTGAAAATGTACATTGCGTTGTTTGAGTATTCAGTACTAGACTAATGTTCCACCAAACAGCTAACACTATGTAATAAATTACAACCTGTTTACCGTTCATGGTTTCAAAGTGTTTTTCTATTTCTTCCCGTTCAATACAAATAAATAGTGATGGCTGCACCACAAAAACGTTTCATGCATGGTCATAACAAAAATAATGCAACACTTTTTTGCTTTCCAACGTATTTTCGCTCCCCATTCACATTTACTGCATAATGAAAAATTCCTTTGATGCGAAATCCATACAGACAACACAGGAATGGCTCAGCAATCCCAAAATAGTGTACGAAATTTGTTAGTACTTTATAGATACTTCAAGAACAGTTTACTTGTAACCATAAAGTATAACAGGACTGCCCTAAAGCCAGCCATTCAGTACATGTGGCTAACAACTACAGGTCTGGTGAATAGCAATGTATTTATTTCAGATAGCATTCAGGAGTTGTTTGCACGTAGAATTTGAATTAGTTGACATCTGTGGACATTTAGACGAAGAAAAGTATTCAGCTGAAACTATTGCGGAATCGTTCCATGTCTGTACAGGGTACGTTGGAATTCATTTCGGTGATCAAGATAAGTCATGCGTACCTCATTTCACATACGAACATACTAAGAAAAGTCTTTAGGTAAGGCGAGCCATTACTGCTGGCATAGTTAACAGCGTTTCATTCAGTACGATATATTATTTGATGCGGTTTAAAAGCGTTGCACCTTGGTAAATTTTTAAAAGTGTTGAGCGGCAAATAGATTACAAGATGCAAGATCGATGTGCCGCTTTATGTTATTAGATTGCATCGTATTTTGTAATATACATTCCATTGTGCTTATAAACTGGCACGTTGGAGAAAAGCGATCCATGAAGACTGCTGTCCCCAGCATTTTGGGGTAACCAACAGAACACTAGAGCAATTGTTATTTCTTCATAGTGGACTCTTCCAGATGTCCCACTAGCAAGAATGCTCCTCTGGCGCAGACAATTGCACGATGCCATGTGTGAACGGCAAAATGTTCAAATAAGCTGTTATTGTAAGATTGCATTGGATAAGCACAAATGCACCTACGCCATCTATCAGATCTGCCAGACGCCTGTTTCTTCTCGCCTCTGCACACATCCGTCCCGTTATACATCGAACCCATTGCAGTTATCAGTGAATGTAATGCATTTTCACCGTTAAGGCGAAGTACAGCGGCTACGTCATTGCGAACTTTTCCGCAAGCGCCTGGGTTGCTTCGCTAGCGTACTCTGGTCCTCCTGACCTGTCTGTACAGCCGCAAATACCGTGATTTATATTCTCATAGTGTTCATTGTGTATACTCGGTTGTTTCCGTGCTTAGCGGGTATTGGTGCAGTTTGTCATTATTGAATGTACTAACCATTACTGTGCTATCGTAGACCACTTACGGCCTTGGTTTACTTTGATCCGGGAGTTCTATGCGTCAGTCAAAGGTCCCAAGCAGCAGTTAAAAATTTTGTGGTGAAGAAATATTCCGAAATCATCACTGCTCTGGATTAGTTCACAAAAAGGGGAACATGTAACATGGTCAGGTGCATTTTAATTTCTATTCTCGATACTGCTGCTTTCGTTTTCTTCTCCCTTTCTGAGCCTCTGATAATATGTACTGCCATAAATAAATGGCGCACGGAAATATATTTACACGAAATGATTGCAGCTGCAACAGAGTTCTGTCAGAATCACAGCGGTAGGAGTTTGTCTTCTTCGGAATATTGAGAAGATGGTGGGTAGTGCAGTGAAAGAATGCAAATAACTGCTCTAAATTGGGGATACGCATGTAGCGTGGAATCCGACAAAGGAAACGAAGAGATGGCAAGAATTGTTTGCTATATGATGGGATATGAGAGATTTGAAAGGGTAAACAATGTCTGTCATAGACAGGTTGACTAATATAATATGTCGTACCTTTCGACTTTTTCCTGACCTTACAAGCAAATATGCTTTCTTTACACCGTCAAATCTGCATGCTGACAAATGTGTTTGCCTACTTAGCGAATAGGAGGAAGATATAGAGAAAGATAATTCTCTGCCACAAGGAGGCGAAGGATACATTTTGTGAGCGCTTCAAGAAACGACAAAATTTTAAGCTTCATACAGAAATATCCCCATGGGGACTCTCTATCAAATATTGCGGTGTTGATGCACTTCTTTCTTACCCGACCTACTAGCCTTATCAGCCATGTGCGCTCTCTCCACACTCAAGCTTGTAAAGAATTACGTTCCTTAGGCAATGTACCAGACAACGCTCATGGAATTGGCACATCGTTCCACAGAGAGAGAGAACTTGTGGATTGAGTGTTATGGATAATTTTGCCACAAGTAAAGCACGATGTTTTTGTAAATTGTGCACATCAGTATTGTAACAATAGAGAGACCAGCACCTACAGACCCACTCTACAATTACATTCTGCTTGTTGTTTAATGAAAAGAAATACAGTGGCTGTTTGCAATAATGAGGGTTTACAGTTTTACTATTGCCAGGGAAGGACGAAAATCTTACTGCCATTCCAGGTAGCAAATGCAATCATTACGCCACTGACTACTGCTATCTTTCGACCAGATATTCCTCCACCCATCTCTCCTGTATTACTCTGCCTCAATTTCCATAATCTTCCCTCACTGGACAGAAAAAAGCAATCTATAGCGGCGAGCACAAAAGCTGACAGAAAGCAAGATAGGGCAAACACAAATTACAATTTCGCAACTGCAGCTAAGGAGAGAAAACCGTATTTCCCTAATTACAAAGCCATCAACATTCTGACTAGAGACTTTAGTCTGACATCTAGGCTCAAGGATTGGAACTTGTTGTACGAAAGTGGAACAATGGAACAATGGTGTATTACGGGTAAAAAAGAGCAGTGCTTAACAAATGCCGTGGGATGGAAATTACTGCGAAAATTAACTTGCATAACAAGGTGAGAAGCGTTTTGGTGGACTCACCATAGACTTACGTAGAATAGCGAAGATGTTCGCGTATTAAAGTATCCATCCATAAATCCATTGGTTGGGAGTTGGGTAAGACAGCGTTTGATTGCTTATTGTTGTAAAATGAAATCAAATTTGACAACGCCACGTCAACTCCTTTTGTAATATCACCAGATTGAGGAAAGAGAAGACAAAATTAGGGTGAGCGTTCCAAGACTGGAACATGCGAAGTGAAAAGAAATTGTACGGCATTCAGGCAAGCTAAGCTGTATCGTCAATGTCAGTTTCAGTTTCAGCGGCGGGCAGTAAATATGGTTGGGGTTCTTCAGAATATGGTAAACTAGTATAAGATCCCCCACAAAAGCCGATATCAACTGCTGTACATTCATAGAGATTTCCGTCTAAGCTGACAGAGCAGATGAAAGAGGCCCCAGACGTTCTTGGTTACCCTACTTCGAGGAGTCTCGGTAGCAACGAGCTCCTGTTTCTGCCACAGCTGCCACGCCTGGATAGTACATTCCACGTGAGGTCGTACGTAGGCGTTAAGCACTTGGGGAAAGATTGAGGGTTCAAACCGATCGAACACACTACGAAGAAGACCGAAGTCTTGATTGCTGGTTTTCGACGCCTTCTCCGCTTGATAGGCATCCGATATCTTCCTGTGCCAGTACACTCAGTTCACGCTCCTGAGAAGCCTTCTGCAAGTGGTGATCTCCAAGCTTGTAAAAGCTCACCGGCTGTTGACTCAGATGGATCAACTTGCACATAGCGATGTTAAACTTAAGCAGGTCCTGGTTAACCATTCCTAAAGCTAGGTCACAATGGATTAGATCTTGAGCTTACTTTGTATTAATCGCCCGCCATATCTTGATATCATCGACAAAAAGCAAGAAAGCTGAGGAGCTAACTCTTTGCACGTCGTTGATAAACATCAGGAATAAGTGCGGTCCCAGGACCGAGTCTAGTGATGGCACAATCTTCTACCTCAATCTGGTTAGGGAGTGATAAGCTAACTTGCAGTTGAAGGTTCCGTTGGTAAAGAAAGTTGCTAAACTAACGACGAACAGGATCACCGATTCCGTAGCTCTGTAACCTGTGAAGTAGGACGCGGCGATCCAGGCGCTCGAAAGATTTAAAAAAGACCAGATAGATAACGTCAACTCCGACTCCATCATCGGCCACTTCCGTTCAACTACCTCGTACCATTAGCAGGTTGGTGTATACTCTGTTTTGTGGGAAACCATTGTGCTCCGGTGCCAAGATGTTGTATTTTTCCAGCTAGTCCATTAGAGCCTCAGTATCGACCGCTTCCGTCACCTTCACAAGCACAGGAAGAAGAGTCACTGGGCGATACTTTCCACGATATGAACGGCTACCGGCTTTTAACATTGGGATTGTAATGCCAAGCTTCCACATATTGTTGACTTGCTGATCATCGAAGCAGCTTTGGAAGGAATGCGATAGTGGTTAAGCTAGTTTGGTGACTGCAGGCATCAGTGCTTTCGGACGGGTGTTGTCGGCTCCCGGAGAGCTATGATCGTACAGCGAGAATAACTTCCTAAGCACAATTGTTCAGTTGGGAATTTCAGGTGTAAACAATGGAGTCGGTAATGTGCATGAGATTAGGGGAGAGGTAGAGGCTGCGAGTTCAAAAATTGGGACGTATTATTGCCGCAGCGCATTGGCTGCTTCTTTAACGCTTTGTACTCTACGGCCTGTTGCGAAAAGTGGAGGGAAGCCATGCTTCAAGTTACGAAGATTGTTGACATGCCTATACAGTATGTTGTTGTTTGCCAGGAGTTTTTTGGCAGGGCACTATTTATAAGTTACGTTGTCCTCACGGGCAAGTGCAGTGCAATGGTTTCGGTGGGAGAAGAAATTGCCCCAAGTTTCTGAGTCGGGGTTAACCTAGTAGGCATTTTCGAGTCCTGTTCCGTAGAATTGAAGATATTTTTGTGGGACGAAGGGGCTTTGTCCCTGATGCTTTGTTGACGATGTCGCTGAGTCTTTCAACAAACTCTATGCACACGTTGTCAAACGGACTGTACTTTGAGAATTCCCAAGCAGCTGCGTCGACGAGTTTTTTGAAGACGTGGTAGAGTGGGACTGTATGAGTTAGTTTCAAGTGTTTAGATAGATAATCTGCCTAACCCACGTAATTGAATATTATTACTACATTACCACTGAGACGTAATGGACTATCCATCAATAACTTGTCATTCGTGAGCCCAAGGTCCAATATGGATGGTTTGTTTACTGTCCTGAATCTAGGGGGCGTGGTGACATGATTGTACAAAGGAATATTAGCGATCAGTTCATGACAGTCTGCTTTGAACTGTTCACTGGGTGATGCTGATACCCCCAGGTCGTGTAGATTGAAATCCCGGAGATGAGGATATGGCTGTACCTAGTGCGTGTTGCTCTCTTCAGGAGACGTATCAAGCGGGCGTCTATTTCCAGAGTACACGTTGGAGGGTGGTAAACAACTGCTACCAGACATACGTCATTGTGTCTTAGTCGCAGACGGCAACAGAGTGAGTCAGTGACGTGAGTTTCCAGATCAGCAACTGTTGCACATTGCAGATAGCCGCGGTAGTAGAGAAGGACCCCACCACCTCTGCTGAGGCCGTCGTTCCGGATGAGTGACGTTCCTGCTATCTCAACCCCAAAAACAGTCACCACTTGGTGCGACCACATTTTGGTAATCGAAATTAGGTCCCAATCATTCGCAACCTGACGTAGCCGAAGTTCGGTATGTTTACTGTGGAGCCCTTGGGTGTTAGTGTACATACTTGAAAGTTTCTCAGATTAAAGCAATGTGTCAGAGATTGCGAAACTCATACGTGAAGTTTCGCCGACCAGTGAGTGGCCAACGACTAATCGTTTTTTCGCTGTGTACGGCGAAGGGTTTCACGCCTTATTCATCGTCTGCGTAGTTCGTCCCATGTCTAATCTTCTACGTACAGCATATGTTGTCTGGTCAATACCATCTTCAACAGGTTGTGTGCGCACAGTACACACACTACTGGTGTATTGCATTTTTATAGATCCCATCGCCTTTGGTTCCTTAAGTGATATCATCTCTACGAGGCATATCGATGATTGTCCAGCCGAAGCTGAGATGATAGCCTGCAACAAAATACGTACCAGTTTTTAGCAGCCGTGTTACCATGTTTTTTGACTGTGGTACCACCATCAAAAAGCTCGGGTCACATTCATTTTATTCCTGTGAGGTACGCAAACATGACACGGATTTCGCTTGCATATCATCGAAGCAGAGGGCTTCAAGAATATAGCTCCATTGTCCTTTATCTTGGGTTATTAATTCGTGCTCACCACATGCTTAAGTTTCAAGAACCCAGTGAAGAACTATGGTTCCGGTTAGCGTTTCTTTGCGGTAGTCCTCTAAGGTGCAGTTACTTCAATAACACCCGCCCCATGGGATATCTGGAAAGATACGGGTGGAGCAGTGCTCATTTCTGAGCCTACCCTGTTAACAGTAGGACTGATTATACTTCGGTGCTGTAGTTCAGCACAACCCGTAGCTCTTCGAAATGCTTAGAGTTGGGGTGCCAGGTACTA